>VDFB02130540.1:0-86031 GCA_007258455.2 Sequoia sempervirens
ACTGTTGCGATGCCACATAAGAGGGTTGTTGTTGATATTGTTGCTGGTTATAATAGTTGTAATGATGGGGTGGTTGTTGATGCACAGTTGGCGGCTGTGGTGGGCGAGATGGGATGTTTTGTGGTGGTTGCGCTTGCGGGCATAAAATGGATGCAAGGAATGGGGATATGGTCGGGGCTGAAAGTCAAGGTTGATTTCCTTGCGATTGATGCTGTGATGGTTGTGTTGAAAATAGGGGATTGACCAATGGTTGTTGTTGAGGTGGAGGTGCGATTGAGATGTTGTGCGAGGGAGGTTGTTGAGTGCTAGTGGGAGCATAGGCTTGGGGAGGTTGTTGAGATACGAATGACAATGAAGGAGGGATGTTGGATTGGGACGATTGTTGGGATATGAATGATGATGGTGGAGGATTGTTAGATTGGGGTGGTTGTTTGGGTATGAATGACGATGGTGGAGGATTGGTAGCCCCACGAGGTGGGGGCAAGGCAGCGAAAGGGTTGCCCCCAGTGTTGACAGGAGGCGGGTTTGAGGGGAGTGGTGCCAGTAGCATTAATGGTTGTGGTTGTGGGATGTTTTGTGGCATTCCATAGGAAAAAGGATCATTGGGCTCAATGGTTTGGGGTGTTCCTGTGACCGAGATGGTGGGATGTGTGGGATTTCCAACGTGATATAGGACAGCGTTGCCGAATTCAGGTTGGTGCCAACCTTCTACGGAAGGAACGTTGGGGACATACGAGCTACTGGGGATGTCATGTGAACCTTGGGGTACATTAGATGTGGAGGTGCCATACTTGGATAAGTCGACACCTGACGGCATCTTGACACCTTTTTCAATCAAGTGAGCCAAGATTTTGTCCCCATGTCTTTCGAGAAGGCATTCTGTCATTTGCACATTAACAGGGTTGCTGAAGTGTTCCACAAATGTGAGCTCAGGTTGATCAGCCATGTTTTCTTCCCCAGGTGGTGACGTGTTTTGACCATCCACATTGGATTGTGATGAGGTATCGTTGTGGGGATCGTGAGGGATGTTCATTGTGTTATTGGGATCTTGAGGATTGTTTGATTGGGAATTCAGGGCTTGTTGGTTAGCCATTTTCTTTGCCTGTGATCGAGTCTGAACAGGCATGCAAGATGATGAGAGGGATCAAGATATTAGAAAGACCTTGATGATGAAAGATTGATTCGATTTGATGGGAGATTGATTGATGACGATCGGTTGGATCGATGTGGATTGATTTGATGACACTGGATTAGTCCAGGTTTTGGATTTTGATCTGGATAGATTTGATGATGTGGGGGTTGGATTGATCTGATGATTAGGATTGACGTGATGATAAAGATGATGAAGACCAAGATCCACAACCGAGTTTAAGAAGGATCCTTGGTAACACTAGGTATTGATTGAAAGGTGAAGGTATGATAACGACACCAAATCCGACTTGAGATAGAAGAGGATTGATTGGGTCGAAAAGGATAATTGACTTAAGATGGATAGCGATCCTAAGCCAGCTACGATGATTGTGATTAGTGATGAACACCTAGGTCAACTTGGATGACAACTCCAATGAGGTTTATAAAGTATAACGGAGATCGAAGATGAAAGCGGGTTTAGGACGGATGGGGAGTGTCCCAAGATGGATGAATGGCTCTCGAAATAAGCAAAAGAGTGTTCAGGATAAATGACTCTTAGAACGAGGGGATGGAGGCTCAAAACGGACGTTCAAATGTTTGTTTTGGGATGCTGAATGGTTGTATCGATGTTCAAAATAGAGGGATAATGAATGCCAAGTGATGATATAGGCTGGTCAAAGGATAGGTCTGCCATAGCACAAGGACAGGTCCACCACAGCACAAGGACAGGTCTGCCACTGCACTAGGACAGGTCCGCCACAGCACAAGGACAGGTCCGCCACAGGGTTAGGACAGGTCCGCCACAGAACAAGGCCAAGTCCGCCACAGGGTTGGGATAGGTCCGCCACAGGGTTAGGACAGGTCTGCCACTGCACAAAGACAGGTCTGCCACTACACTAGGATAGATTCGCCACAGGGTTAGGACAGGTCCGCCACTGCACTAGGACAGATTCACCACAGGGTTAGGACAGGTCCGCCACTGCACTAGGACAGATCTGCCACTGTAGAAGGACATGTTCGCCAAAGGATAAGTTTAATTTGGACGTTTTGGATGGATGGGTAAGGGAAAGGACCCAAAATATAGCAATCATAAAAAGACTTGGCCAAACTGATAATCATTGGTTTTTGCACGAGAAAGACAATTCAAACAGCACAACCCTAAGATTAGTAAAAAAATGGGTATGGTCGACAAAGTCTTCTACTCTAGGATGCACATGGTTGCTAAGGAGTCCTCGATATACACCCGGTACATGAGGCCCAAACCGTGAACACCAACCCGTTACAAGCGTGAGTCGGGAACCTTAGCGAGATACTAAAGGCTCAGACCAACTCTTCACGTCATCTCAATGCTTCGCCAATTACAACGTGGTTGGATTGAGGTACAGCTTTTGCTCTCCCCCCTTTATATACCCCACCGGTACGCATGGTTGGAATTGTACCTTGGGGTGATGAAATCCCCAAGTAGGTCCCACTAAGAAAGTGAAAAAGGGTGACTCAAAAGGACTTGGAAAGCTACAATTTATCATCACCCAGGATCCCCAAATGGCGCAAGGGGATTGGATACGTCAAATAGCCTTCCCAAATACGCCAAACAAGGTTTATTGACCCCATTTAATTAAGCTATGTGCCTATTTTACCAAAAGATAATCGAAAAAAAAACTTAAAATTTTTACCTTCTAGAGGACAAATCGCCACTCTGCAGGACAGTCCGCCACTGTCAGATAGATCTGCCACTGCAGACAGTCCACCACCGCAGACAAGTCCACATCAAAGGAAAAATCCGCCACCTTTCCGGGGATAGGTCCACGCCAGATAGGTCCGCCACTCGCCGATAGTCCGCCCACGATCCGCCACTGGTGATAGGTCCGCCACTCACCGGACCTTGAAAATGCAAAATAGCACCGAAAGAAGTAGACCCATTTGTATCCTGACCGCCGTAAACGTGATAGTCGAATGTGAGCGTTAGAAAATGAGCAGCAAAAAAGGTGCAAATAAACCAAAACAACCTACACCTCAAGATTAGCCTAAGTTGGAAACAACACAAGATAAAGCAACAAATGGAACTCTATACCTTGCGTCGAATCAATCCTTTGGTTGGCCCTTCGATCTTTGATGTGTATGTGCCCTTGGATGGCAAAGATGGAAGCCAAGCAGGTGTTGGGGGATGAGTGCAAGTGGAGTGAAAGCATGAAAATGGCTAAGCATAAGTTGAGAAACAAAATTGCAAGAGTTTGGCTAGCAAAATGATCTCCCCCAAAATGAGAGAAAAGAGGGGGTATTTATAGGATTTTGAGAATTCCTAAGGGAAATGGATGGCCAAGATTGAGCCACCAAATATCAAGATGTAGGGCTAAGGTGAGTTGAGAACTCACAAGCCCTCACATCTTGACATGTGGCATGTGATTTAGCCCTAAAAGGTGAAGTGGACATGAGGTGGAAGGAGAAGGACATGATACGGGAGGGTACAAAGTACCTTGGGATTGGACAAGATCTCATAAAGGAGGTCCTTGTCCCCATGTGGGTGAGAGGACATGTGAGGAATTAAAAATTCTTCAAATATTCTCATGGGGAGATGGGAAAGAATAAAGAATAAGTGAAGGACATGTGGGGAGAAGTGAAGGAATTAAAAATTCCTTTTGGGTGTCTTGGGATTAAAAGGTGAATTAAACCACATAGGGAAGTGGAGTGCCTTGTCCAAAAGGAGAAAGCCTTTAATAAGGTTGATTCAAGGACACATGCCATAAATAGGATGAGGATTAGGTTAGGCTAATCAAATGATTAAGGTTGTGCAAGTACTCAGTTAGAGGGACTAATGACTCATTAGAAGCAAGTGGGAAATTATGGAGGATGTGACCTTAATGATGGTTAAGGGTGTGCACATGCTAACCCTAGTTAATTAGAAGAAGATGAAGTAATTAAGATGGATTAGGGGACCAACTTGCAAAAGTTGGAGGATGTGACCATGAGAGAGAAAAGAGGAATTAAAATGAATTTTAATTTAAAAGGGGAATATGACTAAATTAAATAAAAGGGTATATTTATTTAATTTAGAGGAGGAAGAGGGGTAAAGTATTAAATTAAATACTTTAGGGTCCTTATGCGAGATGCAGGGTATTAATTAAACAACTGGTTTAATTAATATTGACACAGGGGATAAACAACCGGATGAATAAGGAGATGCGTTTGATCATATGGAAGTGATCAAATTGGATGTCTACAATATCAACAAAAATTCAATAAAGTGGCATTTAACTAAAGGAAGACATAACGCGAGCACGTTATTTGTTGCTAGTAATGCTCCCTAAAGAGGGAAAATGTTAAAAGCAAAATATAACGCGAGCGCATTATAATGCGAGGGCGTTATATTTTTCATTGGGAATCCTTGAGCCTTAGCTTTGGTATTTTCCTTGGAATACCAACCCAAAGGCTTGGAGGGCATTCTCAAAGACTAGAGACGTGTTTTTTCCAAATTTAACAAATTTTCACATAATCGGGTTCGTGCTCACCATCAAGATTGTATCTGGTTCAATATCAAGAAAATTGAACACATGGGTAATGTTAGGTTTTTTATTAGCTTTCCAATGATGTAATTTTTTTCACTTTCTAACAATGTTAAGCCTTTCATCCATAATTTCTTTTGTTTGTATGTTCGTTTTTCTTCAAAAAGAAATGTTTGGTATTTTTTTTGCTATAAATTAACCATTCATCAAAATTTGAAATAAATTACATTTTTAGAAACTAGACTCCATTCTACAATTTAAAAAATTTTAAAAAAATCTATTAGTTTCAAAAAAATTTAAGGGGAGCACGGCCAAAATTCTGCTTTTTAGGAAGTGCCCACTTAGAAAATTAATAAAAAATCAAATATTCATTAAAAAATTATCAGAAAAAATCATGTCCCTACTACATACTATTATCTAACTTTTGACCAGAGCGATTTTAAAAATACTACAAAAAAGTTCACCGTGCTCGGGTCACACAAGAGTTGCTATGTTATGTTTTTCTGACAAAAACAACAGCAATTTGTGTGCATCCCTCTTTTGAACCCCTTAATCTCAACCATTTTCAAAATACATTAGTAGTTTATAAATTAGACTCGGAGCACTGCGGTCCTTGTTTTTGTTCCATCTAAAAATTTTGAGTGTAGCTATCCTCAATTTCATGTCCAAGCTCAGTATTTCCTAATTTCATAAAAAAAGTGGCCACTTAAGCCCCTTTTTTAGGAACCATCTTGGTGCACTTACCCAAAAAAGACCCAAAGAACCCACTAGTGAAGAGCTATGGATAGCAAGGAGTGAATGAAATATGTAAAAAAATACAAACAAATCTAGTTTTTATTTTGTATATCTATAATAGGTAGATAACTTAAGTTAAATTTCAGGCTTCACTATAATGTCTAAAGAAATTATACTTGTATATATGTAGACATATTGATGGAAATATTGGGAATTCTAGTGAAAGTAATCAGTTGTTAACAGTCGATGTAATTACAGCCAACTCCTATTGTAACAACGATGGTCCTTTTTGAGGCTAAACTATATTTAATAGAAAAAATTTCTAGAGTTTTGAATCCCCTGATACCATTCCTTGGCATCCCTCATCCCCAAAGTATGAAAGTCTATTAAAAATCCTAATTCCTTTGTGTTTATTATACTTTTAGGCTTCCTCCTCCATCAATCATTAGGTCCTTATTTCCCTAATTCCTCAATTCCTTGATGCCTTGATCCTTGGTATGTGCTATGAGTTCCTCCTATCCCTCAAAATTTTGATACTATGTTGATTTCTCTATATATCTTGTTGGAGTTAGAATATTGGATGTTCCCTATTCAATCACTTCCTTCCATCGACCCACAATAGTTTGAAACTTTGTTGAAGTCTTTTAAAAATTGCTCATGTTTATCGGCCTTTCAAAGTTTTAGATCCCTCCATCCCCATCAAACTTGTCATAAATTATGTCATTCCTTCATCCATGACACACATTTCCCTCCAAGCTTGATTTTAGAATTTTAGATTTTATCATACCATTGTCCTTATCAGACTTTTCATCTCAATTTTAAATTCCCTAAAAGTTTGATACCTTGACATGTCCCTTATTCCACAAAAAAAAACCCTAAGCCTTTTGGATTTTTTTGGTTTCCCATCCTTTCATCCTTTTCCTTCTATTCTTGATACCCTAAGGGTCTAATTTTCCTCGAATGATATCACCATTCTTTTGGATTGTTGAATTATCATGTTACCCCATCCCATTGGTAGGTTGTTCATCAGAGGCTTGATGTTTGATGATAAAGTGTTTTGTTAATATATAAAAGGTGGATGTTCCCACATCCCAAGATCAACATGTATGTAAATCAAAGGGGCCTCAATGACCCAATAGTTCAACAAAGAGTAAGCGTTAAAGGTTTATGTCAAGACATTAGAGGATTTCATTCTTCTCTCTTAAATTTGATGGTCTAATGGGTAAGTGATGGGCCAATAGTTTGATGATTCTACTTTTACTTTGTTAAAGGCTTGAGAATATTAATGCTTGATCATCCAAAGGTTTGATAGAGTTTAAGGTGATCATTTTCAAGGTTATACAGACCCATTGGATCCTATGGTGTAATTTTTTAGAATAATTTTGAGTGCTAAAATTGAATGCCCAATTTTTACTCCTCACCTAATTGTCATGAATGTTACAACTCCCCAATCTTCTATAATTCCTAATGTTATTTTTGTTCAATCTAAGGTACCTATTTTTGGGTGATATTGTAGGTAGATCATTGATCTCCTAGTAGCTACAATGAAATGATTAAGTTTTGAAACCCTATAGGTGTTAAAGAAAAATGTGGGATCTGCAGACATGCAAAATTAACATTGTGCATTCAATCAGGTTCATTCATTAACTAAACTAGATTTCACATTAGGTCCATTCATCAATTAATCAGGTTCACCTTCATTCATTTATCAGGTAATCTCATTAATTTCCATCTCCTAAGGTCATTCATTCAAAATTAAATAAACATTGTCATCAACCTTTTAATCAAATAAATCAAACATCATCCCTTTGATTAAATAAACTAAAACTTTAATTAATTAAAATATCTAAATCCATATTTCATCCTTTTCTTATTTAAATAAATCAAATATTTAAGTCATGAAAGTCAAACTAACCTAATCATCATTAATTTAATCTAACCACATGATTAAATGCTAATCTTACCCACTTGCATTCTCTAGATTATGCCACTTGCACAAATAAATCCATTTATTGATTTATTTAAATCATCATTTTCACTCAACATGGCATTTATGAGGAATATTCCCTCAAGTTTGAAAAACATGACAAGTTGACTTGTCCCTCCAACATTGCATTTATTTCTCATTTTCTTGTCCCCCTCTCAAAATTTATTACAAAATTTGAATTTGAAATTCCCTCTCATGGGCACATTTCCCAAATATTGCACATCCATTGGCCTATCACCATTTGACAAGTGGCCTCTTCTCATTGGTGGATCTTTAGTCCCACATTCACCCATTTGGCCAATCTCTCATCAAGAAAATCTATAAATGAAGGCCTTAATCTTCATCAATCCATCCACAACTTTCATGCAAGGTTACTCTCTTGGTTTGAGAACTAATCTTGCTCTTCATCATATTGGCATTTTCATCATTTTAAGCTTTGATCAAGGATTGGGAAAGGGTTATTTGCACATTTGACACCAATCCACTATGGAATAGGTAACTTGTTATTGTTTTCATAATGCCTTTTAGTCTTTTATTGTCATTTGTTGCATTTTGAAACATTCAAAAGGTATTTCATAGGAGTGTTCTTGAAAGATTTGTAGGTACTAACCCTTGTTTGAAGTTAAGTATGTGCAGATTTTAAAAGGCACTCACATGTGGCGCTAGAAGGAGGGTTGAACCTTTGATTATTGATGGAATCACCATATTGACAGCTAAAAATGATTTGTGTTTTGAATGTCCTATTTTGGGTGGTATTGTAGGTAGATCATTGATCTCCTAGTAGCTATAATGAAATGACTAAGTTTTGAAACCCTATAGGTGTTAAAGAAAAATGTGGGATCTGTAGACATGCAAAATTAACATTGTGCATTCAATCAGGTTCATTCATTAACTAAACTAGATTTCACATTAGGTCCATTCATCAATTAATCAGGTTCACCTTCATTCATTTATCAGGTAATCTCATTAATTTCCATCTCCTAAGGTCATTCATTCAAAATTAAATAAACATTGTCATCAACCTTTTAATCAAATAAATCAAACATCATCCCTTTGATTAAATAAACCAAAACTTTAATTAATTAAAATCTCTAAATCCATATTTCATCCTTTTCTTATTTAAATAAATCAAATATTTAAGTCATGAAAGTCAAACTAACCTAATCATCATTAATTTAATCTAACCACATGATTAAATGCTAATCTTACCCACTTGCATTCTCTAGATTATGCCACTTGCACAAATAAATCCATTTATTGATTTATTTAAATCATCATTTTCACTCAACATGGCATTTATGAGGAATATTCCCTCAAGTTTGAAAAACATGACAAGTTGACTTGTCCCTCCAACATTGCATTTATTTCTCATTTTCTTGTCCCCCTCTCAAAATTTATTGCAAAATTTGAATTTGAAATTCCCTCTCATGGGCACATTTCCCAAATCTTGCACATCCATTGGCCCATCACCATTTGACAAGTGGCCTCTTCTCATTGGTGGATCTTTAGTTCCACATTCACCCATTTGGCCAATATCTCATCAAGAAATTCTATAAATGAAGGCCTTAATCTTCATCAATCCATCTACAACTTTCATGCAAGGTTACTCTCTTGGTTTGAGAACTAATCTTGCTCTTCATCATATTGGCATTTTCATCATTTTAAGCTTTGATCAAGGATTGGGAAAGGGTCATTTGCACATTTGACACCAATCCACTATGGAATAGGTAACTTGTTATTGTTTTCATAATGCCTTTTAGTCTTTTATTGTCATTTGTTGCATTTTGAAACATTCACAAGGTATTTCATAAGAGTGTTCTTGAAAGATTTGTAGGTACTAACCCTTGTTTGAAGTTAAGTATGTGCAGAATTTAAAAGACACTCACAGGATCATTTTCAAGAAAAGGTTGTTTTAGTCGTGGTTCTTCAAATGCCAAATATTTTCTAGTGTGTTGAAAGGAAACCATATATGTCAATATAGTTCTTTCAGGTTGAGTGTAAAAACTTACAAAATCAAAGAGGCTTAATATTATAAGTGTATTTTACTACAAAATATCTCCATGGCATTAAGTATGTATTCAAAAAGGTTTCTTTAGATAGGGATTATCCTTTTCCACATTTGTTGGCATGAATTTAATACTAGGTTAGATGAGTGTAAAAACATTCTAAAAACATTTCAAGGCTTGTAATGATCTTTCTCACTTTCTATGTGGATATATGCAATTCTTTGCTAGATTAATAAGTTAGATCTATTATAAATTTCATGATAGTTATTGTATGCAAATACATAGCTCCATGTTCTTTAATGTTATCTTGTTCTGTTCTCTATGAATTGTGACTTTGTTTCCCAATTAGGTAGGCACCAGTTTGGAACCCTTTTACCAATCTCAAATCATTCAAAAAAATAATAAATTAGTATTTTAGAGTCACTCCTTATGCATCCATGACCATCATTATAACCCAGGAATCATTCTTAAGTAAACATTCATTAGATATCTTTCATGTGGATCATTCTTGCACAATCATATAAGCTATATAAGGGTTTTGAGATAACTATTTATTCTTGGTTTAGTGATAGTCTTGGGGCCAAATCAATAGGCTAGGTTTGGCTATCAATATGTTAACTTATTTTATTTAATATCAATACTTGTTAAGGTATATCCTTAGGAATACTTGTAAAGGTATATCCCTACTAGGACTTACTTATGCTAGAAGGACTTACATTTAGGATTTAGCCACTAGGTGGTTTCATTGGCATGCACACTCCCCCTCAATGGCATCACCTATGACCAAGCAGTGATTTGATTGTGGAGAAATTTTCACAACACTAAGATTTTGATAAGTGATAGTGAAGATTCCAATCTATTTATTTTTTATATCATCCTTTCACTTGAATAGAATTGGAGAGAACTTTTATGATGGAATACTTTCACTTGAATAAACTGGAGAGAACTTTTAAAATTGAATATTTTCACTTGAGTGAGGTTCCCATGATTTTCAATGTTCTTTTCTCTCTTTGGTAAGAGTAAAATAACTCCATTTATCATATAGTAGAGTGGTACTTTTACAAGTATCCAGTTGAAGCTCTTCCATAAATCTTCAAAGCCACATCGATTCTTTAGGTGCCACTTTTGTATTGTGAGCTTTCATTTAAAAAACATAGAAGATAGCTTTCTTAAAAGTATTACACCATCCATGTAAGAGTGCCTACACCATTTATTTTGAAGACATAATCTATGGTAGATTTCTAGTAAATGGAATCACTAGCATATTCAGTAATATAATAATAAAATAATTAGATTCTAGGTTTAGAAAAAAATGCATTTGTCGATTACCAATGAGCATATAGTATTGCACATAAATCAAGAAAATAGTCTAATGATCATTAGCAAGGAGTTCATGGGAGATTTTCATTAACACAAGTATGAATAATTTGTTATTTTTCTTTCAAGGAAAAAAATTCATGCTACTAATCATATAGTAATGATCCATAAAAAATTTAAGCAACGGTTGAGCTATCCTTTCCAAGCTTGTTCCCTAGACAATTTATGAGGCTGATAGCCATCCATTATAAGTAGGTTATTTACACTTAATATTTTTAGAGGATACTTGAAGAACATAAAAATGTGAGCTAAATTAACACTAAAAAAAGAAGATATAGTAGCCAAAAGATGCTTTTAAAGTTTATACCATTCTAATTTGTCTATGGATATGTAAGAATTTGAAACATTTTTCCCTTAATTTTTTATTCACCTTGTCATCCTTGTGTCTTCGAAAAAGGGAATTAATTTTTTCATTTTAATATTAACAAGAATGAGAATTATTTGAGAAAGATGATGATCTTCTTAGATGGTTGTGAAGACCACCTATGTATTTTAGAGTCCAAAATTTTCATGGTATTATATCAGATTTAGTACAAATAAAATTTTGATACTTAGTTATAAGTATGAGACAAAAAATCTTATAAAATTTGCACCAATAAATTATATAAAATACATAGTATCTTATCAAGAGCACCATATAACTTATTAATAAGAGTTGCTCCTCTTGGTGCATGGATGGTTCTATAAGAAAGTTAGAGCCTTGTAACCACCGTAATGGAGTTTTTTATAACTAATATAGACTTTCAATGCATATGATACATAAGAAATTTACTGATTGAAATTTCTTTCATGTAAGATTATAAATATTTGAGAAAATTTCTAAGTCAATGCTATGACAATAGTAACTTGTTGTGCATCAAAAAATAATTGATCCTTGTATAGATTATCTCTCATAAGGCTTGAATAGTGATATTGAGAGAGCATCACATGAGCTAGATGAATGTTTATAGAAGAGATATAGAAACAAATTCCTTATAGAGGAAATTCTCATTGTTCGTATATATTACTCTTGTACATAAATTTGAAGGAATTTTGTGTTATTGTGGAAGGATACAAACACTAACAATTAAGTTATAGGAGAACCAAAATACTATATACAAGATCCTAGATCCATCTTAGATACACCAAGACCACTAGAAAATTAGTTATACAACAACACTCGATTTTTAACCTTATTCATTGTTGTTTGAAATAAAGAAAAGTTGCTAACTAATTTTATTGATTGTGCCCATACTTGGTATAGAAAAAAATGACCTTACTCAATTCATCATATAATATAATGAACTAAGAAATGACCCTACTTTAATAATTATTAACTCTTTGACTTGGTTTATAAATTAAAATGTAGTGGCATAGTGATGGAAGAGATAACTTTGCTTGTTTTAAAAAAATGCATATGCCAAATGTAAATCACTAATTAGTGACAAAAAAGTGGATTTGTTTAATGACAAGATGAAATAAAGAGATGACTTATCATGAAAAATTGTAATATATAAAATATAACTTTTAATATATTTGTTTGATTATGTTTATATAGATTGTCTATTTTAATTACATTTGTTTTGTTAGTGTATGTCAGACCATATTTCATTTGGATTTGACATGTGACATAAGATTAATTAAATTCTAAGATCAAATAGATAGAAATATATGAATGTTCATAATTTGTACATTAAAGAAGCTTATAAGATTTTCAATCCTAAATATATGATGTATAAGGGATAAGAAGTTCACCCTGCAATCTCACCGATGTTCAATTCCTGAATTCAAGAGTTTAGATTTTGAATTTATATCAATTGAAAGCTTAGAAAAGCATTTGTTTTCCAAAAATATGATGTTAAATTGGGATTGAAAACAAAGACCAGACATTATTAACATAATAACAAATGTCATGGAATATGGACAATACAACTCCTCTATCTAGTAGTCACTTATGATTGATGCTAAAGTGTTAAAAGAATGAAGATAGATTGTCATGGAATTGTTGGAAAAAGAAGGTGTTTCAACCTTTGATTTTTCCATAAGATTTGATTTTTCTAAATATTAAAAGTTGTTGATTTTCTCACTCTGTCTTTGTGAGTTACAACTTAGAGTTTCTATTCGGATGAGGAGTCAAGTTGAAAATTTGTTTTTTACAGGTGGAGTTGTGCATAATTTTTTTTTCTATTTTTGTGTTGAGCTTACGTGGAATGTGAGTTTTCGAGGTGCAGTTATTTTGGCAAGTGCAAATTTTACACATTGGGATGTGTTGACAATTGGAAACTTACCATTGTGCATTTGTAGTATTTTTGGCACTTTCCATGTTGCACGTTTAGTCTTTGATAGTTATTTTAGAAATGTCTAATTTATGCATTGTAAGCTCTTATATATTGAGCACTTGTATTTTGGAGTTGTATGTTGTTGTTTTGTTGAAGTACCGTCATGTTTCCAAAAATACTCTAGAATTGAGAAGTGTGAAAACTCTTGCAAAAGTATAATTGTGTGATTATATTGTAACTGTTTAATTGTTGTTGAATAATATAATTGGACTGTGTTTTGGAGTGTGGGGTTTTTCTCCCGAAAGGGTTTTCCCCACGTAAAAAATTATGTGTTATGAGTTCATTGATTATCTGTTTATGATATGCATGTGCATCTTAATTTATAACAGTTAAAGGTGTTTATAATTTTTTGCAACTCTCTCCTGCTTAGATTATTGTAGGAAGTTGCTTTCACTTACCCAAATTCCTTTCAGTTCGTATCAAAGTTTGGATAGCTTTTATTCTATTGTTGGGTTTGAAGGGTTTTCTGAGCTAATCTTTGTTTCAGTGGGAGATTTGTAGAAGAATATTTCATGACCTTGTTGCAGGTAAAAGATGGAAAGTGCATCCAATAGAACCGAAATGGAGAATTTTAACGGTGCAAACTTCAAGTGTTGGAACTATGGAAAATCTAGTCATTTCATAAAAGAGTGCAAGGAAGAGAAAAATAAAAAAGAAAAAAATAGTTTCTTAAATTCCAACTTTGATAAATACTCTCAAAATGATGTAGATGCATTTGTCACATCTTTGGAAATGCATGCATTAGAAGATGTGTGGTTGACAGACTCGGGTGCTTCTTTGCACATGACCTCTCATAGAGGTTGGTTTTCGATGTATGAAGAATATGATGGTGGGAAGGTGTATCTGGGTGATGACTCTCACTTGAAGATCATTGGTTGTGGAAGATTAAAAATCAGATTCCTTGATGGAAGAGTGAAGGGGATTGATGGTGTAATGCATATCACGGGTTTGGCACAAAATCTACTCTCTATGAGTAAATTGAATGATGTGGGAGTGCAAGTTGTTTTCTTGAGTGAAGGGTGCAAGATGATGAGAGGAGCTATGGTGTTGGCTAAGGGTGCTCAGATTAGAACCTTGTTCAAGATGGATGCATGCACAGTTCAATGCAATAGTTCTTTTGACAAACCAAAGAAGAAATCTCTGGATTCTTCATCCTCACCGTCAGATCGAGTATAGAAATCTATAGCAGCTACATCTAATGGTTGTGCATTTTGGGTACATAAGGGTGCTCATTTCTTGGAAATGAAGTTTCTTGCGGAGAAGAAAATGCTATGGCACCAACAACTTGGTCACATTGGAGAGAAGGGTCTTAGAGCCCTGAAATCAAAGAGCCTTGTTGAAGGCCTTGATGATTATAATCTTGAGTTTGACTTTTGCGAACAATGTGTTTATGGTAAACAACATTATGTTACTTTTCACTCTAGTTCTCACAAGTATTCTGGGGTTTTGGACTATGTTCATGCAGATGTTTTTGGTCTTGTGAATGTTTCTTCATTGTCAAAATCTATATATTTTGTTTCTTTCATAGATGATTATAGAAGAATGGAATCATTTATTTTCTTACAAGAAAAGCTAAAGTCTTTAGTCGATTTAAGGATTTTAAAGCCATGGTAGAAAATTAGACTAGTAGAAAGATTAAATGTTTTAGGACTGACAATGGCGGTGAGTTTTGTTCAGCAGAGTTTGACAAGTTTTGTAAATATCACAAGATTGAGAAACATAAGACAACTCCATATACCCCACAACAAGATAGACTTGCAGAGAGGATGAATAGGACGTTGATGGAGAGGGATAGGAGTATGCTAAGTGGTGCTGGCCTTGAGCAGAAGTTTTGGGCTAAAGTTGTAGCCATTGCATGTTATTAATCAATAGATCTACTACATCAACTCTTGCTGATAAGACACCCATGGAGGTGTGGTTTGGTAAAAATCCTTCCATGAGACATCTTAGAGTTTTTGGTTGTCAAGCTTACACTCATGTTCCAATTGAGAAGAGGTCTAAGTTGGAGAACAAAGTAGTTAAATGTATCTTCATTGGCTATGGTGTTGGTGTGAAGGGGTACAAGCTTTGGGATCTAGTGGCCCAAAAGGTTCTCTATAGCAGAAGTGTTATTTTTTGAGAGATGAAACCTTCCACAGTTGAGTTGCAGCCAAAGAAAGAGGAGAAACAAAAGGAGGTAGTTCAAGTTTCACTTACTTTGATGAAAGAAGAACTATGTATTCTTGTTGAACCTGGTGATGAAGAGAGTTTGAGAATCTCTGAAAGTTCTGAAGAAGGAGAAGAACCTCAACCTCGACAATTTAGGAGGTCTACCAGAGATAGGTGGCAACCTGATAGGTTTGGACATTCACCTAAAAGATTTGGTTATTCGTTGTTGGATTCCAATTCCATTTTTGCTTTGATTGCTAACACTGATGAACCTAGGACTATTAGAGAGGATATCCAAGTATGAGTGATGCAGATTCTTGGATGAAATCCATGGATGAAGAAATGGTTGCATTGAAGAAAAATGATACATGAGATCTGGTATGTTTGCCCGAAGGATAGAAACCTATTGGATGTAAATGGGTGTTCAAGAGAAAATTTGGTCCAGATGGCAACATTGAGAAGCATAAGGCATGATTGGTCGCTAAGGGGTATTCTTAGGTGGAGGGAATTGACTATGGTGAGATTTTCTCTCTTGTTGCGAAGCTGACATCTATATGGTTCCTATTATCACTTGCAATAGTGTATGATCTAGAAGTGGAACAAATGGATGTGAAGAAAATGTTCCATCATGGTGACTTGGAGGAAGAGATTTATATGTCATAGTTAGAGCATTTCATGGTTAAAGGTAAAGAAAATCTGGTTTACAAGTTGAAAAAATCTTTGTATGTTCTTAAGTGGTCTCCTAGAATGTGGTACCAAAAGTTCGATACCTATGTGTTTTCATTGGGATTTTTGAGATCTAAATTTGACCATTGTGTTTATTACAAATCTGAAAATGGTTGCATTCTCATAAGTGCATTGTATGTAGATGATATGTTATTTTTTGGGAATGGTAAAAGTTTGACTTCAGATTTGAAGTCTCAATTGTCAGCATAGTTTAAGATGAAGGATCTAGGTGTAGTGAGGTATATTTTGGGGATGAAGATCAGAAGAGACAAAGCTAATAGAAAGCTTTGGTTAAGCCAGAGCAGCTATGTGAATACAATGTTGGAGAGGTTCAACTTGATAGCTTGTAAACAGTTAGTTGTTCCTATAGTGCAAGGGACAGCTTTTTGTGGAGGATTGTCCAAAATCTCCTACTAAGATGGAGGAAATGACTAGAGTACCTTATGCGATTGTTGTTGGAAGTCTTATGGATGCTATGGTTTGTACAAGGCCAAACATTTCTTAGAAGCAATGGGAGTCCTTAGTCGGTTTATGGCTAATCCTGGACAAGTACATTAGGATGCAGTGAAGAGAGTGTTCAGATATTTTTGGGGTACTTATGAGTATTCCTTATGTTTTCATGGTTATCCTAGTGGACCTCGACACTCAGTGAGTATTGATGGATATGTGGATTTAGATTGGGCAGGTGACATTGACAGCAAAAGATCCACTAGTGGCTATGTGTTCTTGATGTATGGTGGTGCAATCGGTTGGATGAGTAAGTGGCAAGTTGTAGTTTCTTCGTCCACAAAAGAAGCAGAGTACATGGAAGCTACTCATGCTTGTAAGGAAGCCATTTGGATGAAGCGTTTATGTTTTGATATTGGTTTTGATGAAGGGAAGATTACTATCTGTTGTGATAGTCAGAGTGTCATTTGCTTGGAAAAGAATCCTACTTTCCATGCCAGAACAAAGCATATTGATGTCCAATTTCATTTTGTTTATGATATGGTGGATGATGGAAAGGTGAAGTTGGAGAAGGTTGACACCTTGACGAGTGTTGCAGATGCATTGACAAAGTCAGTGAGCACATAACAGTTCAGATGGTGCTCGGAGTCTATGGGCCTCATGGCCTCTAGTAGTTAAATCTTGTTACTTTCATTGGCTCTTCAAAGGTGTTTGACAAGTGGGAGAATATTGGAAAAAGGTGTCTCAACCTTTGATTTTTCTAAATATTAAAAGTTGTTGATTTTCTCACTTTGTCTTTGTGAGTTACAACTTGCAGTTTCTATTCAAATGAGGAGTCAAGTTGAAAATTTGTTGTTTATAGGTGGAGTTGCGCATAAATGTTTTTTCTATTTCTTTGTTGAGTTTACATGGAATGTGAGTTTTTGAGGTGCAGTGACTTTGGCAAGTGCAAATTTTACAGATTGGGATGTGTTGACAATTGGAAACTTATTGTTGTGCATTTGCAGTATTTTTGGCACTTTCCATGTTGCACGTTTAGCCTTTGATAGTTATTTTAGAAATGTCTAATTTATGCATTGTAATCTCTTATATATTGAGCACTTGTATTTTGGAGTTGTATGTTGTTGTTTTGTTGAAGTATCATTATGCTGCCAAAATCACTTCAGAATTGAGAAGTGTGAAGACTCCTACAAGAGCATAGCTCTGTGATTATATTGTAACTGTTTAATTGTTACTGAATAATACAATTGGGTTGTGTTTTGGAGTGTGGGGTTTTTCTCTGAAAAGGGTTTTCCCCACATAAAATTTCATGTTATGAATTCATTGATTATCTATTTATGATATGTATGTGCATCTTAATTTGTAACAATTAAAGGTGTTTATAAATTTTTGCAACTCTCTCCTGCTTAGATTAGTGTAGGAAGTTGCTTCCGCTTACCTGGATTCCTTTTAGGAATGTGATGATTGTAGCATACTGAAGACATGGGTATTCACATGAGTCATTGAAGTTGTTTCACCAAATGTAATGAACATGTGGCCAACCTGATTAATACATTTTTCTAAAGTAGTCAAAGCATGTTTAAAAAAATATAGTTTTGTACTAGGGTATGAATATCCACAAAGATTGTATACTATGCGAAAAATGGATTTCTTGAAAAGGTGTTAGAAACTTTCAAGCAAATGCAACTGGCAGGTGTAAAGCCAGACTCCATAACATTTGTCTGCATCCTCCCTGCTTGTGCCCAAGTGGGAGCTTTGGAATAGGATATTGACGTCCATCAAAGCATGAAGGGTACATGGATTTTGTTAGATATTGTAGTTGCAACTGCCCTTGTAGACATGCATGAAAAATATTGAAAGATCTAGACAAGGCACATGAACTGTTTGATACAAGGCCTTAAAGATGTTGCTTTGTACATTTGATTTGGTAAAGAGTCTATCTATAGGATGTTGCTTTGTAATTTTTACTTCCATTCAGTGATTATAGTTTGGCTATACATATATAATTTTACGTATTTTGATCTAAACTAAGATTATTGATAGAGTAAAAAAAAATTGGATTTGATTGTGTGAATTTTTTTCTACGTTTCTCTGTGTAAGATTATTGATGATTGCTAATAGCTATTTAAACCATCTTTAAGGATGAGGTGCCATTCTAAAGGAAAGGAGGTAATTTTTCAACAAAAGATAGATTTGTCTTTTTTAAGAAGAGAGATGTCCCTTTGGATAGTTACAATTTTTTAAATTTATATTCTAGTGACATATTTTAAATGAGTTGTAAATATTTTTCTTTCATATTTTTAAGTATTAAATCAATTATTTTAAGATTTTACTAATGTGATTTAGGGATCATGATGTCATTATATGAATGTATATGCAAAGGTTGGATCTTTATCCTTTGTAATCTATGCAAACTTTCAAGGTGAGGATGTAAATTTATATAGGAACTTTGAAATCTCACCTCAAGACAAAATTTTATTGATATCTTAACAAAATTACTTTTATTGAGACTCAATTTTATCTAAAATCACTTAGACATTTTATCAATTTTTATACAAATTATCTATATTTTGCAATTAAACTATGAACTTATATAAGGTAACTTAATTTTATTGGAAGACCAAATTCTTGGCTACATCCTACAAAGAATTCAAGATTCTTGAGGTTTTATTTATTTATTTATAGGAATACTGAGATTATATCATATGTTGATCCCACAATACTGGTTTACAATTTTTGGCCAAACTGGACACTAAACAATTTTTTTCTAACTAAATCTTCACTTTTGGGCACCTATAGCGGCTAAACTGTGAGGAATTTGAAGATGATGCAAACTAGTGATTTGTGACATTTTGTCTGTAGATTCTAAATATATTTTTTTCAAAATTTTTGCAATCGGATTGTGCTTATTTTTCCATCTCCTTCGAAAACTTATTTTTTTTAGTAAACACCATTTTTAAGGAGTGACACTCACCATATAACACAACATTTTTTCCATGAAGGATAAAATTATAATTTTTTTGAATTTAGATTTGTAACTATGATATCTAGTGTTTCCAATTGGTTTCATAGTGTTTTATTGAATATTTTTTCCTTAATCAAGTTTCAAAGTCAAACCAATTGCAATTCAAACATAGGGGTAAACCCACAAAAGTGGTTTACAATTCGAATGAGGAAGGAAAACTTGTAAAAAATGACCCCATGCCAAAAAAAATTATTTTGGGCGTTCGAACGAACTAGTTGGTTTGAGCGAACCCATTTAATGCATGTATAGAACAATCGGCCAAAAAACAAATGGAAACCCCTTTATGGAAGGGGATTTGAATGAACCCTAGTTCACTCGAACCCTTGGGGGTTCGCTTGAACCCCCCTAGTTTGGGTGAACCCCCCCTTTCCCTGATTTTTGACCTTGTTCACAAAAAAATCAAAAATTTTGCACTTCGAAGCTTGGGTTGAAGATGAAAATGGTGGAGACTTCACAGACCCAACTGGAATCAGGTAGTCCTTGGAATGAGATATCCAAAAAATATAATTTTAATATGTTTTGGTTTTATTATGTATTTTTTGTTTTGTTTTATTAAACATAGGTTTTTCACTGAAAATCAAGCTCACTGTTTTGCACATGTGGAAAAAAGCAAATTATCAATTTTTTTAAAAAAAATATGATTGCACCAGATATTAAAGTCCTTGATCCAACAAAAAATTGAATTTTGATACATACAAAAAAGTTATGCATTATATGGTCGTGCTATGTCTAAATTGTAATTGGTTTGACTTAGAAAGTTGATTAAAGAAAAATATTCAATAAAAAACTATCTAACCAAGTGGAAAAACTAGATATCAGAGTTACAAATCTAAATTTGAAAGAATTAGACTTTTATCCTTCATGGAAAAAAAAATTATGTTATAATTGAGCATCACTTTTTAAAAATGTTGTTTTCTGAAAAAAACTAGTTTTCGAGGGAGATGGAAAAAGAAGTGCAATCTGATTCTAAAAAATTTGAAAAAAATATATTTAGAATTTACAGAAAAAATGTCATGAAAACTCTAGTTTGCATCATCTTCAAATTCCTCACGGTTTAGCTGCTATAGGTGCCCAAAAGTGAAGATTTAGTTATAAAGAATTATTTCGTCCGCTTTGGCCAAAAAATTGTAAACATGTGGGATCACCCATAGGCGGACTATATAATATAACATTTTTTGTATGTATCATGAATTCAATTTTTTTTTTTTGTTAGATCAAGGACTTCAATATCTGGTGCACTCATATTTTTCAATTTTTTTTTATAATCTTCTATTTTTCCACATGTGCAAACAAAGAGCTTGATTTTTGGTGGAAAACCTACATTCACAAGAAATAAAAAAAAAAATAATAGTAAAATTAAATTTATTTAAAATTATATTTTTTGGGAAGCTTATAATAAGGACTACATACTTACAAAAAATAAATTTTAAATGAATTCATTTGATCCCCCAAAAGATAAAACAAAAGTGATTTTTTATCAGCATTTTGATAGGTGTAAATGACACTTTATTATAGGTATGGTTTAAAACTAGTGGGGTTCTATCCAAGGGGGTTTGATCTAAGGTAGTTTGATCAAACCCTCTTCAATTGAAATGCTTTAAATATAAATTTTTAAGGCTTAAATCATTATATTTTATAAATATGTGATTTTAGCAAAAATCAAAATCTCCTAGAAATTGTAAACCAGCTTTGTGGGATCACCCCATAATAGAATAATTTAGAATTAATTAGATTATAATATAGAAAAGATAAACATAATATGTTACCATATTATATACGTATTTGAAGTTTTCGGAATGAAATCCAACCTTGTTGGAATGATTCATACTTAAATAATATCATATATTTACCTAAAGAGGTGAACATGTATTCCAAGCTTTATCAAGTGAATTTGCAATTTTCAGAAATCTCAAAAACATTGATGTTAACCTAGCCCAAAACATGATAATATAAGTAATTTAAGAAAATAAGTAAATATATTAAATTTACATGTAGTAAATGATTAGCACAACCTAATTGTCTCGGATACCATGCTAGAAATTAGGATTTTAGGATAAAAAATGCATAAAACATCATTTTATTAAAACACTTACAATAATGATCTATTATAACATAGAATGAACATGGGGAATAGTTTTCCATACTTCCAAATGACCAATAATACCTCATGTGCATAGTGATATAGTTCACTATATAATCTCCAAATTTTATGTCTCTCAAATGAGAGAGAATAAATATAGCAGAAATGGTGGCATAATACCTAAAGGGGTATTAGTCACACCTATTCAACAAACACTATTCAAAAATAATTAATAATCTAATAGTTATTAGACTATATCTATTTCAAATGGGATATGCTTAATAAGCATATAATATATAAAGTTCTATAACCTTATATTAGAACAAGATATAAATGTTATAAGGGTATGACCCTTAATAACATTATGTTCTAACAATACAAGATTTGTCATATATACATTATCCAGACAGTCTAATTATTTTAAACTCTAAACAACTTAACAATATATGTCAACTCATCCACAAATATAGGGATTGGACTTATTCTTATGGGTAAGTGCAAGAAGTTGGGTCCACAAAATGTTCAAAAAGTGGAAGTGTTTTTCTTGATTTTTATAATTTGTCACTAAAAATTTAAAGCACTTACACATTGAGTCTTAAAAAACACCAGTAATATGAAATTTAATATTTTGAGTCTAGTTTTCATATATGTAATTTATTCTAATACCCAGATGATACAAATTAATTTTTAATATGTATGTATAAAACCCTCTTTTTAAAAGTCAATTTTTTTGGAACATACCATGCACGTATACGAACACCATAATTTGACCTAAATACAAGTATTTTTCTAATTACTTTTGGGGAAAGATGTGTCATAAATTGAAAATTGATGAGGATATTTTTATAATTTATTTCTATATATTTTTTTAATTATTTTTTTATTGGCCCTAATGATTATTTTTATAAGAAAATTAACAAATTAAAAGTTATTAAAAAAATACGAAAACCTAACATTTCAAGTTTATAGACCGGTTTCCTTAGAAATTAATAAAAAATAAAAAATAATCCAATCATAAAAGAATTACATATTTAAAAGATAAACATTATGATCTATAATGAGTTTTAATTTCATAAAATAATTATGAAAAAAAACCCTATCAACCATATTGCCAAAGTCAATTATTTCTCTTGATATTGCCATGACCTTGTACTTGTAGGTCCAAGGCTAAGGGTTAGGTTACCATGCCTTTCCCGAGCCTAAAACCAAATCAAAAAGCAGGTTGGTATTTCATTTTTTTTAGAATGGGTATCTGCTCTATTTTTAGAACAAGTACCCATTTTAAAGTGGTTAACCGTTCTATTTTTAGAACGTGTACTCGTTTAAGAATGAGATCCCAATCTAAGGCTCAAGTCCTTATTCCTAAACAGGTACCTGTTCCTTTCATTTTTTTTTATTGCAAAAAACTTTCCCTCTTTATGGAGCCATCTTCTTGCACTTACCCTTATCCTAATCATAACATAAATAGGAAACTAATCATGCAGAGGTGTATGAGTATCTTAGCCTTGTTATAAAGCCTTGTTATAAATCTTCATCATAAAGAAGGAGAATATAAATGAAACATGTAGAGCAAAGAATAATCCACAATTATGAACCACAATATGTTGTCATAAATTCCTTCTTATCTTTTTCGATATCTTCATTGTTGGTGATGGAATCAGTGATAAAGAGAATGATTTATAACTAAACCACTCCCATAATACTTGGCTACTTCTTCCTTTAGCTATGGGTTGTTGTGTCTTTTCTTGTAAATGAACACTCCCTTGACTGTAGGTTGATAGGTGACCTTTTCTATAGGTGACTGCATTTTGTTGTACAAGGGTTAGTTTTTCTTAGTAGTATCTCCACGTCATAAATTAACATAACTAACATAAAACACTGTAAGTGAGGACAATTTCTAAACTCATCATCCCACATAGTTTAATGAGGAATCAAACCTTAATGAAGATTTACATAGAGATGGAATTAGAATATAGTTTGTGTGGACAAGATATAGGCCATGTGAGGAGAGGTATCACTGGCCAAGTTTATTTATATTAGTGGAGAGATACAATATCTTCCAAACAACAAAGTATACATTACAAAACATTGGATATATAAGTTATTGCACACACCAAATAGACCATGGGAGGAACTAACCATGGATTTTATCCTTGGATAATTACCACACACTTAAATGGGTAATGAATCTTACCTTCAAAATGGTGAATAAGTTTTCTTAAATCACACATTTCCTTCCTTGTCAAAAGTTTAATGAAATGTTCAGGATAGTGGTTTTGTTCTTCAAGAAAGTAGTTCAATTGGATGGGTTGTCACAACATCAAGTTAGATCATGATATAAATTTCCTTAACCAGTTTTGGTAGAACCCTATGGAACAAATTGGATATCTTGTCAATATTCAATGTATTTAATCTATATTCCTACCATGTTCTTGAAGGTTTGGACATGCAACTAATGAAAGCATCTGTGATCCTAAATTTTTATCAACCCTAACTATGCAAAAACAACAATAATGTAATGAAATAAAACACAAAGGGACACCTCAAGATTAGCCTAAGAAATGATAAAGCAAACAAATAAGCTAGAATGAAGATTACAAGACGATTATACCTTCTTTGCTGCTGAAATTCCTTGATTGGCCCTTGATTTGGATTGCTTTGTATGCTCCTTAGATGGCTATTGATGTAGCTAAATGCAAGATTAAGTAGATGGTGAGATGAAAATACAAAATGGCTAAAATGGATGGCTAGATGAGAGAAAAATGAGTGCACAAAATGACAACATAAGGTTACAAAATGGCTAAGTGTTTTTTTTTTCTGCCTTAGAGGAGGGGGTATTTATAGAGAAATTTGAATTCTCTAGAGAATTTAATGGTTGAGATTGAGTCACCAAGATCAAGATGTAGGGCTACGGTGAGTTGAGGACTCACAAGCCCTCACATCTTGACATGTGGAAAGTGAGATGGCCAAGGATAAGATGATGTGGAAGTGAGGTGGAATAAAGACAAGTGATGTGTAAGAAGGATATGTATCTTGGAAGTACATTGGGAGATGAGAAGATTCCTTGGGGGAATAAATGTGAATTAAAAATTCATGCTTGGGAGAATCTAGTGGATAAGAGAGGTCTCCAAAAAGGTGGGAATTTTCAGATGTGACTTGATGTGACAAGTCAAAGATTCTAGAAGATGCATGGGAAATGTGAATTAAAAATTCACATGGGGAAGAGAGAGACCTAGGGTGAATAAAAAGGAATTAAAAATTCCTTAGGGGATGGGGGAGTTGACCAAGTACTGATTAGGGCAACTAATTAGTAATCAGAGGATAATTAGGGGTTAATGAGGATTAGAAGCCAACTTGCAAAAGTTGGAGGATGTGACACATCCTAATCAAGGATTAGCATGTGCACATCCCTAATAAGAGATTAGGAGATGGATTAGATGAAAATGACATGTGAGGGATTTAAATAAATGTATTATTTATTTAATTCATTTGATGAAAAGGGATTAAGGAGGGTAGGATTTGGGAATGAAGGTATTAATTAAATAATAGTAATATTATGAATTAATTCATTTGATGAAAAGGGGATTAAGGAGGGTAAGGTATTTAATTGTTAATTTAAATACCTTAGGATTTGGAGAATTAAGGGTATTAATTAAATAATAGTAATATTACTTAATTAACTCGGATAAGAGGATGTTTAGATGAAAAGTGATAAACTTGGATAAATTAGGTGTCCAAATTTGGATGTCTACAACACCTAATTGGAGAAAGGAGATACAAGAAAAACAACGAGAGGAAATCATTCAGATATTAGATATGGGCTTGGATGAGAAGATTAGACAATGTACAAGGAGTAGCTTGTTCATTTGGAAGGGTAACAATTTTAGGTATAACTCATGAATTCATGAAGCTAAGTAAGCTTATTTGGGTGGTTAAATTAGTTGACTACATAGTCCATATTATGAGAACCATGCTCACAATCTTTTTACCAGAAGTAGTTTATGTAATAGCATCCTTGGGATGACTCAATCATATATCACCCAAACATAGATGTTTACCTTCTCATATGTGTGAACTTATCTTGTGTGTGTCTTCTGTTATAATAGTTTGTCACCTATTATCTTGAATGTGAAAACAATAAATTGTGTTGGGTGGCTTTTGGTGTTGTATGTATTTTGTTGCTTATTGGTGTATCTCCACACATCTCTATTAAGAGCAAGTTATCTTGCTCCAAAGACCTAACGTTAATTGTCTCCTACATGCATACTTTGTCATAATTGACCAATGATATATGTCAAGGAGTTGGTCATTCTATTAGAATGATTCTATCAAATAGTGCATGATTAGTTCTTTTAATGTGCGAGTTCTAGAGACAAAATAATCTAAGTTTGAATTTATTAAGAAATAGCTACCTTTTTATTGTGTACTTGTTTCAATGACCAACTTTTATTGTGCATTGAAGTACAAGTGACATTTGCTATATAAAAAGAAGCCACAGTCATTTGAATGGGTTGGCAAAGTTGACTAGTTTGTTAGGTTTTTAGATAGATCTTAGAGCTTGATTACAAGTGCATAGAGTCTTTATACATATATCTCTAAGATTAGGTAGCATAGTGTGACTTGGGTTTCACATATCGATGGTCCTTTGTATTCTTTCTATTATTTTTCTACAATTTTGATTCATTTTCATTATTCTTTCTTCTCATGCTTGAGTTCATGTGCCCTATGTACTTGTTCAATTGTTATTTATTTGACCCTCACTACAACATATTATATAAAGGATAACTAGGTTAAAGTGTACCTAAAACAAAAAGAAAAAGCAAGATGTATGCATCTTTCACCATTACAATAATATAGTAATTATAATTAATTTTATAATAGATCAAAAATCTCAAACTCTATTTAATATTTTTAATATTTCTATAAAATTTAATTTTTCCTAGTAATTTAAGAGATGAATAGAAAGTTGTAAACAATTTGACTATTACCTTACACTAAGCATTATTTTATTTATTGAAATTTTTTACTATCATAAATTATATAATGCGATGGTGTTGACAAAATTTATTAATTCCTAATGCTTAATAAATAACGTTATCATGACCTCACTTATGACGTATCTCTTATCTAAATTACTTTTTCTTCTCATATATATATTTGTGAACAAGAGCTTTCCACATTTTAAAATTAGAATTAAATAAGCAGTAAAAATCATTTGACTGTCAAGAACCAAAAAGCCCCCGGTTGAAAAATTGTAGAAGAAAAAATATTCCAGGTACGTTTGGTAAATCACTGTTCACGAGATAACAAGGAACCTGTGGAAATTGGCAACGAAATATTCTGCTTTGGGAGCTCAATAATTGGAAATTCCAAGGACTACAATAAACGATAATGGAATTTATTCTGGAGGGTGATTGCTGATGGTCAGTTGGCTTTAGCGATTGTCCGGACTAGATATGGAAATCCCATTTCTAATGGAGCCACGTCAAACGTCAAACTATCAAAATCTTTGGATGCCCGGCTGGCGGCCACACGTTAATCTAATGGAAAACGTAACTGGGGCAAATTTTATGGTTGTGTTGGGGTAGTATTTGGATGCTAATTTTTTCCTGGACTTCTTATTTGGAGTGGAATCAGGATGGCTGCCATGTTAGAAATTTCAGGTTCAGAGTAGTTTTAGATTGGGTAAATTTTTGGCGATTTTTTTTATATTGAACAAAGTAATTATAAGAATGAAAGTTCAATTTCTGGTGAGATTTTAATATGGATCGGACGATTTTTAGAAAAGTTTTGATGTTTCATTGTTTTAATAGATTTTGAGATATTCTGTTGCTTTACTTTCATGATCTAGATTCTAATGGTTATTTCTTGAAGTAGATCTGAATAATTTCTGTTGTTTCTCCCATGAAGTAATTTTAAGATAGATGATTACTTAGGAAGTTGTATTTTTCACTCGAGTAATTTTGAGATGGATGATTTCTTGAAAATTTTCGATACTCGTTGGATCATAGAGTGTGATCTGAAATGTTGATACAAATAAACTCACACAGATAAATCCAAAAAAATAGCTGGCTCATCAATTTGAACTTGTTGAAATATTATGATGAGTGAGCTCTCAAAAAAATTGTATACTTTATCTTTAAAATAATATTAGAATAAATGATCTTTTGAAAAAATTTAATACTTCATCTTTGAAATTGATCATTACGAATTTTGATACTTCTTTAAATAAAATTGAAATTTTGTCTTTGAAATAGTAGTAAAATGAATAACCTTTAAAAATATCTGATATTTCATTCTTATAACCATCATAATATTGTGCTCACCCCATCACAATATTGTGCTCACCTAAAATTATGGCCCATTAAAGAAACATGACTTTCATCTGGTGATTTTCATGATGAAACTCTGTAGTCATTTACCCCATCACAATATTGTGCTCACCTAAAATTATAGCCCATTAAAGAAACGTGACTTTCATCTGATGAAACTTATACATAATCATTTATTGTTGTGTTACATCTGTGGAAACTTTTTTTTATATTGAAGAAAGTTGAAAGAACAACAAAGAAACTGAAAGAAAAAGAGAACTAAAACAAACAGAAACACACAGACCCGGGTAAGATTTTACAATAAGATAGCCGAGCAAATGCAACCAGCAGTACAGGATAGAGCTCAAAGTGGAAACTTCGTCTTATCATTTGTTAGGTATAATGTATTCATCTGATCAAGTTAATTAATATTTACGGTCAACTGGGCATCCTTATGTTCAATGGTCAAATGTACATCCAGTATTCAGGATAGGCAATAGGTTTCTTGGAAAGCCCTACGAATCCCTACAAACGAATATAACACAGATTTTGGCAGGACCTGAGAAGCTGCCAGAAGATAAAGATAAGCTGAATCCTCGAATCCTTCGTTGGTGGCCCCCACTGCAACCTTTGCATTGAATGATTTATTCTTTACAGTCGAGTGTTGTGTCACTGCAATGAATGGGTGAACTGAAATGGAGATTGAAAGGAGTGCAAGAGTAACATATGCAGTGGTTAATATTTGCTTGCTTGCCTTTGTCATTGTGAATGGAGATGGAGATGGAAATAAGAATGGTGACAGGGTGTTTGATCTTCCTGGCCAACCGGATGTAAATTTTGCCCATTATGCGGGTTACATTACTGTAAATGAATCCCATGGCAGGGCTCTCTTTTACTGGTTTTTTCAAGCAGAAGATGAGCCCTCTACAAAGCCCTTGGTTCTCTGGCTTAATGGAGGTATTTTAAATCTAGAATTTCAGTACACTTTTTGTCAGACACCAAGCATTTAATATGTTATTAATGGCTGTGGCTTTTGCAGGGCCTGGATGTTCTTCTATTGGTTATGGGGCTTCCATTGAATTGGGCCCCTTTCACGTTAAAACAAATGGAACGGGTCTTTACTTGAATGAATATTCCTGGAACAAAGGTAGGTAGAAGTACAGTAGTTTCAATTACTTGAACTAATGTTACTGGAGCCAGAGTAGGTATGAAAATATACTTATTTCAATTATTGAATAAGTATTCCTGGACCAAGGGTAGACATGAAAGGAGATTAGTGGCAGAGTATAATTTCCACAGTGTATGCATTGTTTAGATTTGATTGTGTGAGTTTTTTCTTGGATGTTTTTGGGTCAAACTCTATGATGGTGGAGAGAAAAAAAATCTAATATACTAATATTGTTTTCTTCTTCCATGGTATGGAACACTTATTACAGTAGCCAATTTATTGTTCGTGGAATCCCCAGTAGGTGTTGGGTTTTCATATACCAACACTACTTCTGATTTCCTCGCCATAGATGACAAATTCACTGGTAAGTTAGTGTCTTACAAGTATAACTTTTTTTCATTTTTCTTTCAATTTGGGATTGAAGATTGTGGGTTTGCAGCTGAGGATTCATATAAATTCCTCGTGAGATGGTTGGAAAGATTTCCACAGTATAAATCCCATGACTTCTATATAGCAGGGGAAAGCTATGCAGGCAAGTTTTACATTAATGCCTGTTGCACTTTGCTGATTGATAGCTCAAATACAACATGTGCTTGCAGCTTTTTGACCGATGGTCTGCCTGGTTGGTTGATTTACAGGTCATTATGTACCTCAGCTTGCAGAGCTTGTGTATGACCGCAATGGAAGCTTTTCCAAACACCCTATCAATCTACGAGGCTTCATTGTCAGTGCAAAAACAGAGGCTTCTTTCTACTCTAAGTAATCCAAGTTGTTCCTTTTGTATTTTGACTGTGATTTTACTGCAGGTAGGCAATCCTGAAACAGATGACTCATATGACTATGAGGGAATAGCAGATTATGCTTGGAGCCATGCTATCACTTCTGACCAAACTTATAAGTTGATTAAAAGAATCTGCAATTTCAAAGATTACAACTGGACAGCTGATTGCTACAGAGCTATGAATTCCATCTATGCTGAGTATTACGAGATAGACATTTATAATATATATGCCCCTTCCTGCCTTGATAGCATAAGCTCAGGAACAGGAGGAAGGACTAGAGATTCTTCAAGCTTACAAATTAAGGTTTCTGTTCAAAGTTTCAAACCCATCCTCAATCATTGTTCCTCTATTCTAGATTAAGAGGACTTGTTTTTTAATATTGCTAGTTTTCTTGGTTCCAGGGATCAAGGAGACTTCTTCAAGGTCTTTATGGTGGATATGACCCATGTTTTGAAATGTACACAAACAAATACTTTAACAGACCTGATGTACAGCAGGCTCTCCATGCAAACATTACAGGGATTCCTTTCCAATGGACTGTTTGCAAGTGGGTATTTCTACATATGTCCTAATTTTTTCTCTCGTTGCTTCTATTCATTTTTGGAATTCACAGTTCAGGTTTGACTGGTTGATGCAGCAATTCGCTTTTTCATGGGTATCTTTCCACGGTAAATTCAGTGCTTCCCATCTACAAGAAGCTTATTAAAGCTGGTCTAAAGATTTGGGTTTACAGGTTTTTTTCGCAAGCATTTTACCCTGTTTATTGGTTTCTAAGCAACTAATCCTTTTTCCATTTGAGTTGAATAAAACTAGGTAGAAGAACCAAAAGAATGTGGAGTTTAAAAGATTGTTTCTGAAATCGATTGTGTATGTTTTTGAATCAACATTTTGAATTACACTCAGTGATCCATCATCAGGAAGAGAAGACTGAAGATGGATCACTAAATGTGCTCCAAAACATCATTGATTCAAAAATATATACAATTGATTCCAAAAGCTATCTTTTGAATACTAGATGAATTGTAGAAATTCACATAGTTTTTAATTTTCTATGATGGCCAATTGCAGTGGAGATATTGATGGAAGAGTGCCTGTCTTATCTACAAGATATTGCATTGACTCATTAAATTTGACCATCAAGGAAAAATGGCATCCATGGTACCATGGAAAACAGGTAAATCTTTCAAATTCTCTCTTTTATTATGGTGCTCTTTAAAGCAAAACAAAAGGTTAGTCTTTACTTTAGAATGTATGCAACCATTCAAACTTTGACATAAAATAGAGGTTTAGAATTATGTTGCTTTTTTTATAAATTCTTTGGATATATATGAGTTAAATTATCAAAAATTATTCTATATGTTCAGGTAGGAGGATGGTTTGTAAGCTACGAGGGATTGACATACTTGACATTCAGAGGGGCAGGGCACTTGGTGCCCTTAAATAAACCTATTAACGCATTGTATGTGTTTGAGACTTATTTAAACAATGGTAATCTTCGCACTAAACGATAATTTTTAGTTTTACATGGACAAAAATGTCAAATTGTACGAAAAGATGTGCTCAAAGTCCTTCAGTATGGAATGTCAGATGTTCATATAGTGCTATAACAATATCATTGCTCTATGTTTCAAATTTATCAAATTAATTTTTAAAATTGTAATTCTATTTAATATACATATCAATCACAAAAATATTATAATTTATTTAATTAATTAAAGTAATTGGTATTATTTTGAGTTTAATGGAGTATGATTATAAAATTATGTTATATTATTAGGAAATATTTTTACAAGTTTTTGTCCTTAAAAGTAAAGAAACTTTAGCAAATCAAAACTATTAGTTTTATTGAAGTGGTAATTTTGAAATTGTTGTAACATCTTGCAACTACCATTGTAAATTGAAAATACCTTGGTAGTTTCACAATTATTGATATACTAGTATGAAGAAACCATTGGTTCTGCCCAATATAACTATATTAGAGTGTTAAACAAAACTTAATACCTTGTATCTTTAGTTTCTTGGCTTAGCGACCTTCCAGTGCATAGGAATAACGCTCCAACTTTTTAATATACATTTGTAGAAGCAATTGAGGGTATGAGAAGATGATTAAGTACTATCTTAGAGATGTAAGATTCCAATTGTGTACTTTGAAGAATAGATTTGATATAGTAAGTTTGTATGAGGAGCAAGGGGTAGATTGCAATCCACATTCTCTTACAAATCATTGCACTTGCTTGAGTTCATTTAATAATACTTGGAAGCAATACACTTGCCACTACAAGTTGGCTTTGTGTTCATTAATAAGAGGATATCTAGGATAGAATTTGAATGTTTTGTTTTTCCTTTTCATATAATTCTACCCCTTTTTATTGTTATTTAGTTTTTATTAAGTGGCATAGTCCATTACTAGTGATTCTTAATCTCTATAAATAATAAATTAGTAAGAGTACATGTCTCAATCTTTAAGATTTGTGGGAAAACATGCTTGTGGTTTTATGCTAGTGACTAGAAATGTACAAAACCTCAACAATCTAAATAATAGTATAGCCCACCTTGTGAGTAACATGGAACTTGTCACGAAGAATATAATTGCATTAAGGAGCAAACATAACAACTCGACTAATAATATAAGTGTATGTTCCAGGATTAGTCAACTATGGGCATCTAATTCATGCACTTGTTGGAAAATTTTGTATTAGAGAAGATAGTGAGAGCATAGAGGGTTGAGATCCCTTAAATGAAGAAAGATCAACAAGGTAGGTAAATTCTACACAACTCTCATTCAAAGTTGAAGAAAAAATAAATATACAAACTTCTGACAAGTGAATGAATGATTAATTTTTATATATATAGATAAGATAGAAGTATATATTTGGAGCACAGATCATGTTAGTTGAACATACGATATCTCTTTTGCACAAATTGTAAGATGATATGGCATGCTCTTGTATGGAGAGATATGTAACAATGAAAAATAAATAAATCTGGCTAGGACTAGTTGGGAAAGATTTAAGTATTTGCTTTGACATAGTTTCTATCCCATTGGGCACAATACTAATCAAAACAATAAGTGGTTGTATTTCAAGTATGGAAATGGACAAAGTGTACAAGATTACACCATAGAATTCAAAAAACATGTCATGTTATTGTGCATGGACATAGAGGAAGAGTATTTATCAAGTGGCTTGAAGGTCTTCGCAATCCCATCAAGAGGGTGATCATCATGCAAACACAAGGACTTGATTAAGATTGTATTCAATACAACTATATATATAAGAAGAAGAATAACTACCAACCTTAATGGAAGACCTTGGTGATCAAGAATAAAATCCAAGAGGGTGTGGTGCTACAAAAGAAAAATAGAGAAGACTAAGAGTTTTTACAAGTTGGAGTCAAAGGGATAACACTAAAACAAGAAAAATGGTACTCTAAGGAAGAATTGGGGAGTTTATTACTCAATTAAGGTCTCATTGAGCTTGATTGTGGGGCCCTTTTTCTTTAATAAGGGAGGTATGATTTATACTAGATCATAAAACTATGTTCTATTATCAAGAATCACCTTGACAAGTATCCTCAAAATCACCTTAAAATCTCAATAAATAAAAATTATTGGTTCTATGGATGGGTACAAATTTGAAATTGTTACACTAGTCTCACAACTACCACAAAGAGTTTGAGAAAATCTCAAGTGATCTCACAATTGCTGATTGTCAAAAAAATATGGTTCCATTTGACATAATTGTGCAAGAATTTTAAGTGAAACAAAGTCTTTGTCTCTTCGATTTTTTGGCTTGTTGACCATCCAATGCACAAGATGTACTCTCCAACATCTTTATATATAATTTTAGAACGCAATTAAGGGTGGGGGAGGAGGATTTATTATTGTAGACATAGAAGTAAGGTTCTAGTTATGTATTTTAAAACATATGCTTGATGGTGAGTTTGTACCAATGGATAAGGGGTATAATATAATCTAATTCTCTTACAATTTATTGTACTTGATTAGTTTCTTTTAGTAATACTTGGTAGAAGTGTACTTGTCATTATTATCTAGTTTTGCATCCATTAATATGATAATTTCTAGGATAAATTTTGAGTGTTTTATTTCTCCTTGGCTTAGAATTCTATCCCTCTCTAATTGTCATTTAGTTTTATTAACATAGTCTATTGTTGGTCATTGTTAGTTTCTACAAATAATAATTTGGTGAGATTATTGATCAACCTACTTGATTAAGACTTATTTGAATAACAAAAGTCTCTTAAAAAACTCAAAAAATGGTTATTTCTTAAACTTAAATGAAATGTCCAAACACATTGTTATTAATATCTAATTGGATAATTAATTATAAATCAATAAAATGCAAGCTTGTATGTATATGAGACTAATAATGAAATGTATGAGATGGATCAATTGAGACTAAAAGTATAAATATTTTCTTAAATGAAATTGAGAGATATTAGGTCTCCTAGACTTATTTGAACAATGATAATTTTGTACACTAAACAAATTTTATTTTCATGTGCAAAAACACCAAATTGTTTAAAAAGATGTGTTCAAAGTTTATTCCATATGAAATTTCAAATATTCATATATTGGTTAGTCAGAGTGATAAGTGGATTGATGTTGGAGAGTTGATATTTGCTAGGGTTTGTGTCTTTTGTGCAGTTTATCACCATCTTTATGTCACTCTACTCCTTTAGGGCAAGAAAGCTCTTACTCTTCCATATTTATTGTGGGTTTTTTTGTAGTCATTTTTGTGGCCTCAAAATGTTTCAACCTAGTAGTTCACGATGGTGTTGATGGTTTGGAAGTTTTCAAAAATAGCACCACTAAACAAGCATCTCTAAATATTTGTTCCAAAGGTTTTTCATGAGGGAAGCCCTTTGATCCTCCAATGGATGTGGTTTTAACCATCCATAAATTTGATAATGCATGTAAATGGTTAATTTTTTTAATTTGATAGGATATTTTGTTGGGAAAACTCCCCAATTAAACATTCTTTGTGAATGGCTTAGCAAGCATTAGGCCCCACATAGGGTCCAACTTGGTGTTGTTCAAAACCTTATTAAACGATTCTTTCCTTTCCATTTTATTAAGGCTACCCATGCTAAGGCTATCCTGAAACATGGTTCATGGTATGTGTTGACATTTCATGCCACCCTTTGATGACCCATCATTGATAACCGATTTGAGAGATCCTATATGGGCCATCTTGCATGAATTCTCCTTGAAGGTTCCTAAAAGTGGCTTGCTTGCTTCCTTGCATCCCTCTTCTATTTCCCTCAATCTCCTCCTTCTTCTTCTCCCTTTCTTTCCATTTCTCTCCTTAGCTTTTCAGGTTTCACCCATCGGGCTTAACCCTTTCCCTCTACCCCTTATCATTCCTTCTAAAAATCAGCTAAGTGTTGATCTTTCGAGGTCAAACTTCGGCCTTACCCTTTACCTCTTACCATTTGTTATGGTAAGAGGTAAGCTTCCCTTCCGACCCCCGATCCTCGATATTCTCTTTGAAAAGCTACTAAGTGTTTACTTTTTAGGCATCAGGGATCAGGCTTCCCATTTACCTCTTACCTTTGTTAATATGGTAAGAGGTAGGACACCCTCCCAACCTCCGATCTTTGATGGATGCTTTGAAAATTTGGCCAAGTCTCAAGATTTTCAGGCGTCGAAGATCGGCAATCCCTCTTATCCCTTACTTCCCTTCATTAGGAAGTATCCCTCCTTCCAAACCCCAACCTCTGATTCCCAATTTTGGACTTCGGTGTTCACTCATCTTTCTTCCCTTTTACCACTTTGCAATAAGCAGTATGATGCAACCCCAACCCTTGATGTTCAATGGTTCCTTTTGGCCATCAGATGTCTCTCTTCCTTCTTACTCCTTATCTTAATTCTACAATAAGTAGTAAGCCTCATGCTTGATGTTCGAAGCCTGGCCTTGGTGCCAAAGCAGTGTGTGAAGTATGAGGTATGAAGGTTGCCCAAGGTCTGATGTCTGAAAATGTGTTGCTTTTCAAGCCTATGGACCATTTAATGATTTAAAGGTTTTTTTCAAGCTCAATGCCACGACCTTCCCTATTTTGAGGTTTTTTTCATAGTGGCACCATTAATGCCTAGGTGACCTTCTCATCTACCTATTCGATTTTTGGGCTTCAAGGACATCATTTATTGCTTCTCCTTGACTTCTACAGATGATTTAATGGGAACCCATGCTCATTTATGGTTGATTATTGTCCTCCCTTCCTTGCCCCATTCCCAGATCATTGATTTCACTGGAACATTTTGGAGGGATTTTTATACAACATTCATTGATGGGTATGGCATGCAAGTCTTGGTTTCTCTAGGCTCTCTTTCTAACACAAATTTCATGAGTAGATCTTTCCTTGATAAGATCTCCTTGACTGCTAACCCTAGTTGGGTGAGGGTTTGGTTGCATTCATCCAAATTATGATTGATCTATAAAAGAAATACTTGTATTCTTTTTAGGGGTTCTTTTGGTCTCCTCTAACAGTTTTCTTTTGCAAACACTGTATCTCTACATTCTACCATTGTAAAGTCTAGCTTTATGCCTTATATTAATTAAATCCAGCTATTGTCATAGTTTTTCTTGCATGTTTGAGTAAAACTTCTTACCTTCATGTCTGAATGTGTTTTTTAGTTGATTTTTTTTATGTATTGAGCAATCTTAAAGAAAAGATAGAATAAATTATATCTTGGTGTATCACCTTCATTTCCGTTTCATGTTCTCTTTCTATCCCTTTTCCTTGTGAGTTGTTAGAGTAGAGTAGTGATACTTTTTTCATGTGTTGGGTTAGACCAACACATTTACACTTAGATTAGAAAAAGTAAGTCAACCTTCTCTGAAGACTCAACCTCATTCACGCAAGGTCACACACCTTGAGGTTGTTTCCATTGTATCATTAGAGCACTGAACTCCTTGTCCAGTAGGGTGCATTTTTATGTGACAATAGTTTATGGCATGCCCAGTGGGACAAGAAGAAATTTTATTTCATCTTGTTGATAGAGTGGTGTTGCTCTCAACATTCTAGCCTTGAAGAGGCACTCAAACAAAGTACCTAGTGACTAGATGCGTTCAAAGGAGAACTCTACATCAAATTTGGTGACTCAAGTTGCTGCCCAAAATTTCTGATTACAAGGTGGGCATGTGCATTCATGCCCAAAATTCAAACAAGAACATATTCTAAAGGTAACTTTTAATACATTGAGCAACCATCTTTGTAGAGTCCCTACTAATGTTTAGTAGACTTGATGTCAGACACACGACTCCGAGGAAAACCTAACTGAACAGTCCACTAAACCCTTGAAAAGAACGTCATTAAATTATCAACCAGGGTTAACGTAGGCTTTTGATGATGTTGGCACTATATGTGCTTCTAAAGACTCAAGACTACCTAAATCATCCTAGCATAGGTGTTTACACTTGCTGAGAAATCACAAAGATGCATAACAATAAAGGAAGTAATGTCGACACTATTGCTATGGGTACCTACAACAAAAGATTGTGACTACTTCACTGTTAAGAAATGAATTCTAAGATTAACCAATACTATTGATTAAACCTACACTCTAAAGTACAACAAATTGAAGTAAACTAAAGCATGAATTTAAAACAAGATTTGTTCATGGATTCATTCATTGCATAAAGAATCTAATTACAATAACAAACATTCATGAAGTAATTACTTTAACAGTAATAAATGTATAGAAGATAAAGTGGGGAACAGTTACCTTGAGTGGCCCTTACTCAAGTGACTGTCTCCATAGATTTAACACAAATCTAACTCCTCAGATGAGCGTAATCATGAAAATAATGAACAATTATTCATTGTATAACTCAGAATATCACTTAACTGAACAATCCACTAAACCCTTGAAAGGAACTTCATTAAAATATCAACTAGGGCTAACTAAAAATGAAAGTATATTTTACTATATTTGCTACTGGATAATTAACCGACTTAACCTAAGCCTCAACCATGGAACCATGCATATAGGCACGGGGGGTTATTGAAATAAGGACTCTAAACTGAAACCATAAATCACCACTCCCTTCATAACAGAGTGTGATAAAGTCTGATCAACTAAAACCATAACTGAAGAAGGGAAGAAGAGTCCAAATAGGACTATGACTCTGCTACAACAAGAGTTAGAATGTGGAATGTTGAAATAGTCACGTTGGACTCCTAACTGTAATCTAGAGTTCTTCTCCTTCAACTTCTTTATTGAATGTCATAATGATGCACAATCATCTTCAATAAATGCCTCCATTTCTGCAATTACTGCACTCAACTTATTCTAGAACCTCCCCTGCATAGTTGTCTAGAAACTCCTTTCGCCGCGAGCTACGCCTCCCAGTTGTTGTGGGATACAATCTATCTCCTTTGGCTCGTTGGATGCAAAGAGTTAGTTCATATAAAAACCACATAATACTAATAACCATAGCTTAAGCACCAATATTCATTGCAATTCATACATGTATCCACACATCAATTATACAATAATTATCACATTATAACCATATTTCCATATACTTCAAATCAGGTTCAGGTTTGCATAATAAGCATAAAAGATAATAAAGTGTAGGAATATGTATGAGATATGTGTTTGGAAATGTCTATGAATGCATAAAAACATTAGAAAACTAACTAATAACTAAACTCATCATTCCCCCCAACTATTCTTTTGCTTGTCCTCAAGCAAATCAACTAGGGGTGGATGTTGTAATGCAAAGTGATTTCCCTGAGATCTGTAACAATATTCACTCCACTAATTTGTTTCAAATAAAATCCTCCATAGCATGCAAGTCTAGCCATTCTAGTATCCTTAGCTTCCTCTTGTTCCTCATTCTTTTCCCCTATCTAGTGTGGCACTGTGTAAAGAAGCATTGGTGACTAGAAAGTGAGTGGTGCCCATTTTTAAGTGATTTTTCTTTGGCAATATCCATGTACCTGCATGTTATTTCAAGCATGCATATAAAATTATAAATAGAGTGTGGCTCTTTCCTTTGCAACTCAAGGATTAAGTTGTCCCACCTTTCTTGCACAAATGAATAACAATGATGGATTAGTCCTACAGTCAGTCTTTGCACTCTGTCATAGTCTTTGATCCTCAAATTCATGATTTTTCTACCCACACTTTTGTACTGTAGGAGTGTTGTCCATTCCTCTATGATCACATGGGGGTTTTTGGATTCCTTTCTAATTGGAAGGGCAACTGACTTCTCCCTTTCAACATATTCTAGCGTAATCTCTCCCCTCTTTCTTTCATTCCTAAAGTATGATGCTAGTGCCATTATTTATAGATCACCCACAAAAATTAATGGGTTCCAATTTGTATCATCTAGGACAACATAATTATGAAAATAAAATTCACATAATTGGTCTTGTTCATCAAGTGTGGTGTTAGCAAAAATATTGAGAAAATCAAATTTCCTACTCATTGCAACTGGCAGATTACTGATCAATCTACTAAACTGATAACTTGAGAATTTTTCCTATAAGAATAAGGCATATGTCCTAGAAAGAGTTCTACACCTAACAATCTATGTAGCCTTGTCTATTGCTTCAAGCTTGATTGCTAACTTTTTCAACTCAATGTCTTTACTCTCTAGAACTCTGGTGTACTCTAAAACTATTGTTTTTTTTTCTTCTAATTCTCCTTTTGGTGAGAGATTTCTTGAGTAACTTTCCGTAGCTAGTAACCTAGAGACATGTTGTAGGATAGGTTATAGTTTTTACAGTAGGGGGTCTTATGTTCTTAGTTGCAAGCTCTTTATTTCCTACTTCTACCATTACAAGTTGTGCAAGAAAATCTAATTTAGACACATGCCTCTACTATCTCAATGTCTTCTTCTTCTTGCTTCTTAACACTACCCCTCATGAAACCTTTCCTTTTAAGGTAGTGTGAACACCTTGGTTGGGTGGTCTTATTTTTCTGCACCTTTGAAGGTGTAGAAGAAGAACCACCTCTCTTCTTTCTAGTTTTTGGCTTTTTAGATGAGGTTGGAGTTTCATGGACCTCTTCTATTGCAGGCTAATTAGATGTTGCATATGGTGATCTTTGCACACTTTTCTCCTCTGGTTCTCCCCTGTTGTGGGTAGGTGAAGCAGTTGATGAAATAGGAGGCATTTCCCTTAGAGATGTAGTAGGCGACTCTAAGTTTTTTGGGACTACTAATTCCTCAAGAATATTGTTAATGTGTTCATAAATCAAAAAGCTCTCCTAGGAAACATGTGGGTACTGAACCCTAAGGCTTCTCTTTACTAGCAAGGTAGCCAAATAGTAATGGGACAGAGTTGAATCATTTATTTTCCTTTGATACTCAGACCCCATTCTCTTTAACAAATTATAGAGGAAATTAGGTACATTAACAAGTTTGTTGCGACGAAGGTGACTCAAAAGCTTAAAATGTACACAATATAGAATGGATTGTCTACCATCACAAGTGGTATATTTAACCATGTAAGAAGCACAAGAAGCCTATACCCATGGAAGTGACAACCTCTTGGTGCCTTGTGATGACAATTCAAGGTTTTCTCTAGGCTCCCTGAATTCATCCCTGATAGCTACTACATTTGCTTTGACAAGGAATTCAACTCCATTTCTTAATAGATTAGATACCTCTACAATTGGAGCCTTTGAAGTGTCCACCCTCAATCCTCTGAAAGTGGCTTCATCATGTTGAAATGTTGCTGCAAACTACCTTGTCATGTCTTCATTGTATTCATTTAACTTCAGGAAGTAATATAACCACCTTGCTCTTGTGAAAATGGGCAAGAATAATTTTTCCTCCAATATTTGCTAGTGTGCAAATGGTTCCCTTATGACAGTATCACCTCCCATGATGGGATATACTTACTCTGCTATGCTCAAATTGTAGAAATTTCAGATCACAATTCAAATTCATCAACCTACCAACCCTTTATATCTGCTATACTTGCATGTACTTCTTCAACTACAACTTCAATTTCTATGTCTTCTCCCTTTGTTTCAGTTGGTTTAGCTTAAATTAGCTTAGAAATTGGCTTGGAATTAGGGGATAGATGACAAGAAGGTTGCATAAAGGGGAAAAAGGGGTTGCATGTTTGTTTCCTTTAATGGAAATTTTTTGAAAACCTTGAACTGAAATAATATACTATCTCCCCCCAACTAAAATCTTGAAGTGACCCCACTTCAATGTACTTACTAGGTTGAGGGAATGATTATTGATTATGGAAATAAGATTAATGAATGTGAAGCATGTAAAAACAAATGTGAGGACACATTGAAAGCATTGGAAATCTATGTTACTTATGAAAAATTAGTATGCGTACTTGTTGCTTTAGACGAGTTCATAACTCCACGTGTGTGAAGCTTTTGCAAGTGTGTTCGTAGCTTGATTTTGATTTGAAATTGGTTAATTGCTATAGGTGATGGAAGGAATGATAGGTTTGCGCGTGTGAAATAAAGGTTGCAGAATGCACGGTTCATGAAAGATGAAGTGATTGTTGAAATGCATGAAAATTGAGGTAGGCGACGTGGAATGGAGTGGTTAAGCTATATGTATTGATATGACATGATTTTTTTTGTATGTATAGAAAAAGTGGAATGAATGTGGATGATATTCAATTAAGGTAGTGCATATTTTTGAATTTTTTGATAGGTAATTGTTGCGGGTACCTTCAATAACAAGTCCTAATTTGAATTGTGGCAACTTTGACTCATGATGATATAGGTCCCCACTACATCATGGAGCATTTTTGAATTTTTTTTTTTTATTGTGTCAAATGTGTGGTGTGTGCACGTGAAGTTGGATAAGGAATTATACTTGTGTGATCTCAAGAGGTAGGTTGTGTAGCTTATTTGTTGAGTCACTTTGAGAATTAGTAGTAGTAGTTGTTGAGTTGTCATCTTGTGGTAGTATGTATGTATTAGAATCATTGCTTGGACCATATCCATGTATTAGAAAAAGAAGGAAATTATCTTTCTATGCTAGTTTCTTGTATATTTTCATTTTGCAGCCATTGACCAATAGTGAAAATCTAATTGCATCTATGGTCTACAATTTGACTGAGCTCCATTTGGAAAAACTTAACGTATTTCATATGGTCCCAACCATCTACATTATAGCTTCCCCTTATAATCTTTATATCTGGAATCATATAATAAAGCCTAGTCACCACATTGAATTCTTTAGTTTTTATAAATTGATCATTCCATTTAGTCCTCTACTTTTGAATTATCTTTGTGTGATGCATAACCTCCATTCTTAGTTGATCTAACCCATTTAGATTGTGTAGCCTCTCCATCTGTGTTATTGTCAAGTCCATATCTAGTTCAACTATTGTTCTAAGTGTCTTGTATTCAAATTCAATTTGCAGAACTATTGTTTTACCATACAACAACTCATAAGGTGTGAAACCTGTAGTTATTTTCCATGTTGTCCTATAGGTCCATACTGCCTCAGGTATTCTAGATGCCCAATGTTTTCTGCGAATCTGCATTTTTTTGGTTAGAATATTCTCAATCTCTCTATTTGTAACCTCCACCTACCCATTGGCTTAGGGGTGATAAGGTGATGATTTTTTTTGCTTGATTTCATATTCCTTAACTAGTTTACAAATGGTTCTGAAGTGAACTAGGGACCTTGATCAATCACATTTTCTCTAGGTACTCCATACCTAGTAAAGATGTCTTCATACAAGAACTTAACTACATTCCCATCTCTAGAAAATTGTAATGCCTTGACTTGAACCCACTTTGTCAGATAATTTGTAAAACTAAAATATACTCCTTATTATGGGATGCTGGTGAAATTGGGCCTATAAATTCCAGCCACCATTTATCAAATGGTGCTAGTGCCAATTGTGGCTACAAAGGCATCTCATCTATCCTTGTTGGGTTACCCATTCTTTGACATCTATCACAACTTGTATACTTTACTAAATCCATATGAAGATTTGGCCAATAGTAGCTAGTTGTTAAGATCTTGAGGGCAGTCCTTTTGGCTACAAAGTGACCCCAACAGGGCTCATCATGGCAAGCTTTTAGGATGTCAAAAACCTCATCTTCTTTTATACATCTCCTCATTAGATTATCTAGACCCAAGTGTAGAATAAATAACCAACTACCCAAGAATATGGAAATATTTTATGCACAAGTTGTCTCTTTTCTCTAGGAGAAAAGTGTGATTGCATTTGTCTTGCTACTAAGTAATTAGCAATGTCAGCAAACCAAGGTGTGCGTACATTGAGAGCAAAAAAACACACTTGAATTAAATAGAAAAGAATCATCCACAACACCTTCTTCTAGTTGTGTCAATAATCTAGACATAAAATTTTCCACCATATTAGCCTTCCTAGGCTTATCCACTATGGTTATATCAAATTCTTGTAGTAAGAGTAACCATCTAACTAGTCTAGGCCTCCAACCATAGGTTTATTCATTAAATATTTGATTGCAGTGTGATCAATGTGGATAAAGAATAGGCACCATGTGATATAGTGTCTAATTTTGTTGATTACATAGACAACTGCCAACATCTCTTTCTTTGTAATTGTATAGTTGAGTTTTGCTCCTTGTAATTTTTTGTTGATGTAATAAATAACATACTCCTTGTTACCTTCCTTTTGTCCCAATACTGCTCCTATAGCATAGTCAGAAGCAATAGTGTGTATATGGAAAGACAAGGTCTAGTTAGGCCCTCTCAAGACATGTGCTTTTGTTAAGGCTATCTTATGTGCTTCAAAAGAGTGCTGACATTCTGTGGTCCATTCAAATTATATATCCTTGGTGAGTAAAAAAAATTTAGGTGCTAAAATTTTGTTGAAGTCCTGAATGAACCTTGTATAGTAGCCTACATGTCAGGTAGAAAACTCCTTACATCTCTTTTTTTTGTGGCACATAAAGTGTGGAGATTATCTCAATTTTGTTGGGATCCACCTAAATTCCTTCACTTGATATAAAATGTCCTAGAACAATCCCTTGGGTCATTATCATGAAGCATTTCTCATGACTCGTGGATAAATTGTGTTCTTGACACATTTTCAAAACCTTCTCTAGATCACTGAGTGCATAGGTGGGGGTGATCCCACAATAGTGGTTTACAATTTTTGGCCAAACTAGACATTGAAATTTTTATTTTTAACAAAATCTTCACATTTGGGCACCTATAGCGGCTAAACCGTGAGGAATTTGAAGATGATTTAAACTAGAGTCTCATCACATTTTGTCTGTAGATTCTAAAAATATTTTTCAAAATTTTTGGAATTAGATTGCACTTCTTTTTCCATCTCCCACAAAAGCTTTTTTTTGAAAACAACATTTTTAAAAAGTGGCACACCATATAATGCATAAATTTTTTTCCATGAAGGATAAAATATAATTATTTCGAATTTAGATTTTTAACTCCGATATCTAGTGCTTCCACTTGGTTAGATAGTTTTTTATTGAATATTTTTTCTTTAATCAAGTTTTGAAGTCAAACCAATGATAATTTAGACATAGCACGATCGTATAACGCGCAACTTTTTTTGTATATATCAAAATTCAATTTTTTTTTTGTTGGATCAAGGACTTCAATATCTGGTGTACTCATATTGTTCAATTTTTTTTTTGATAATCTGCTATTTTTCCAAATGTGCGGAACATAGACCTTCATTTTCGACGAAAAACCTATGTTTAATAAAACTAAAAAAACAAATACATAATAAAACCAAAACATATTAAAGTTATATTCATTGGATAGCTTGTTTCAAGGAATACCTGATTCCAATTGAGTTTGTGAAGATTCCCCCATTTTCATCCTCAACCCGAGCTTCAAAGCGTAAAACATTAGGTTTTTTGTGTGAACAAAGTCAAAAATTAGGGAAAAGGGGGGTTCACTAGAACCAAGGGGTTCTAGCGAACCATGGTTCATTCGAACCCTGGTTCATTTGAATCCCCTTCAATATGCATTATTCCTTTTGTTTTTTGGGTGGGAAATGTGGTCCCCGTAATTAATGGGTTCAGTTGAACACCTTTACGGTTCAGTCAAACTTGTAGGTTCATTCGAACCCCTAAAACCAATTTTTTTGCCATGGGGCCATTTTTTCTTAGTTTTCCTTCCTCCATGAAATTGTAAACCACTATTGTGGCTTCACCCGTGGTGAAATCATCCATGTAGATTTACATGTAGTCATGAGCATAATATAAAAAAATACTTAGCACTGCCCTTTGGAAAGTGGTTACTATTCAAGGAACACTAAATAATTGGTCATGAGAGTATTGGAGTTTTTCCATACCATGGGTTTTGATAGTTGTTGGTTTTGGATATCTTGGATAGTTGTATTATGGTCTTTTATTGGTTCAGTATTTTTATACTATTAGAATGTTACTATATTGAAGAGTTGGAATCAATGTATTGGTGTAACACTCACTAGTAGAATTTGGAAAATAAATGACTACGTGACTAAAAATTTTAGTCACATGACTAAAAATGACTAAATTCTACTAATTTTTTGCAATTCACAAGTATAAATGACTAAATAAATGACTAATTTGGTCATCCGGTAAAATCACAACTAAATAATTGGTTAGACAAATAAAAATAACTAAATAAATGACTATTACTCCTCTATTCTTTTTTCTTTCAAATTTGATCATAATCCATAGAGCTTAAGCCCCCCTCATAGGACCCCTACCTAAGCGGGCCATTTGGCCGCCTAGGTTGCTTGGTGCACCAAAAATACCTATTGCGTGGAAGGCATTGCCTCTCGGTGCAGTCTTAAGGCATTCACATATTTTATAAAAAAATTTAACATTTACATTCTTTAACTTTTATTACTCATTATGTTAATGAATCATTAATGTTTTTATCTATGATTTGAAGCCAGTTTGATTTTCCTGTTGTGTTAGAATGTCAAATGTATCATAGAGCAATTGTGGTCAATTTCACTAATAAAATATGATTTAAACAATCCAATTGCATTTTGAGGGCTATCTTGCAGACACTTTCATTTCAAAAGGTCAAGTAGTTATTTCTAGAAACAATTAGATTCAATTTACATGGATTCTAGAAACGTAATGTTTGTAAAAGTAATTATTTATAGAAGCAGTGCCTTAAAAACATAAGGCCAAGTAGTTATTTCTAGAAGCAGTTAGATTCAATTTACGTGGATTGTAGAAACGTAATGGTCGAGTCTACTGAAAACGAAGATTTTTCCCTTTAAAAAAGAAGATTTTTTCCTAAAAATGAAGATTGATTCACTTCTATCTTCGCTTGCTCATATACTCGACCATCTTAATAATGTGAAATTGAAATAACAATAATTACTTTTGGTATGCAAAATTTTTCTCTTTCAGGTTTTATATTGTTAATTATTTTTAAAAAATAGAATTATTTTATAATCTATGAAATCAATTGTGTGTTGATCATTTTTATAGATGTTATATTTTTATACAAGTTTGAACTGTAGTAATTTTAGGAGCACATCATGCTTATCTTAATTTTCACAACTTATATTAAAATGACAATGTAGATAGATGATTTTTTTTCCCCTAAAAATGAAGATTAATTTTCACATGCCTTTCACACAATAGTTTTTTTTGGTGCATTTTAGCAATAGGTATTTTTGGTGTCTTGATTAGGTTGTTTATGCATTTGGATAGAATTTTAGGCAATTGATTTTTGGTGTAAAACATAGTGATTGCACGTTGGAGGGAAATTTGGAAGTTTAATCAACAATTTGCACTACTACATAAAAGGGGTTTTTAAGACATTAATTTAAGACAAAATTTTAGTTTTGTCTTAAATATATTTTTAATTCTTTAATTGTCTTAAATTAAGACAATAAAAAAAACTCTTTCTAAAATTATTATTTTTATTTCCCTCTTCTTTTTCATTTTCCCTCCCTCAATATTAGACATGCATTTTCGACATACATTTTCCATTTTTATGAAACTTCTTCCTTTGAATAACTTGCACAGTAAACCACATCCATCCAGAACAAACACACGAGAAGAATCAAAGAATAGAAACATAAGAACAGAGGCATGGGAAGAGGCACACCACACCGGGCACAGGAAGAGGCACGCCACACTGGGAACAAGAACATTGAACAACACAGACAACGATCACGAAGCACAACAAACGAAGGTTTTCCAATAACGACAAGGGGTTTTTCAGAAAATCAAAGGGCAGGAAGCTCAGAGCAAGTCAAGAGTCCAGGATCTTGGGCAAACGACATCAATAAAGTTTCTATGAAGGGGCTTTCAGCAATAGACCAGGTGTGCCCCACGTTTTTGTCTTTTTTTTTGGTTTTTCATCTCTTTGCCTAGCATCAAATCTTGCAAGATTTATGTCGAAACAAGCACATATTTAAATAAAACAAGTTGGTATAGAAATAAGTATCGTTTATCTTAGGGATTACAAGCATTATGGGGTTGGTAGTGTCGGGTGTTCCAATGTATTGTAGTATGTTGGCTGTGGTCAAGTTATTGACTTTGATGGGGGCATCCATGAATGCTCGGACTATCATGAAATATCTCCCTATTTTTTTGCTTGTGTCGAGCAAAGAATTTGTTGTTATAGCTTCAAACTTATACTCTGTCTCATTAACCTCCTATTCAGACTTCTACTCAGATGTGCAAATCCCTTTTTGGCTTGCATTCCTTTACTGACCTACCCAACTCTTTGTCTCTACATCCACCTATAACCCAACGGTTATCTCACTTCTGATTTGCAATCACATTGCTTTCTCTGCACAAATTAAATCATTCAACTTAATGAATCTGTAGCCTCCCATTTATTCTCTTAAGCTTTTTAATGAGCAACTTTTTCTCCTTTCTAAACTGCCCGATTAAAACTCTGTTGGACCTTCCATTTGTTTCACCACTTCATACAAATGTGCACCCTCCTTTCTTAGATGCACTTAGTAGTTTATTAAAAGAATATTAATCTTCACAAGGGCCCACACCCTCATTCCTTTCTAGTAACTTATTGTTTTTAAATATTTTTACATAGCCATATTACATGGCATGAGTGGAGTTTACAACTTAATTTACAGCCCTCCCTCTATGAATTTCTACACAGCCCTCTCTTTCTCTTCAAAACATTCATCCCAAAATAAAATTAGCATTTCAAGATGGTGCCTCTTCATTTCCTACAAATATTTTGTTATCATAACTCTTTTAATTCCCTCCTATCACGCCTATTCCCATTCTCTTAATTCTTCTTCAAACCTTTGATGGGTCCGAATAGGGAACTGTGTGATATATGAAGGCCCATCTGCCCACCCAGTCCTTAACTGTTTGATTCCATGCTTGCTCACATATAAACCAAACTCAGTGATAGGTCTTAAATCATGAAACAAACAAGACTTTATTTTTATTTTTCTGGAACAATCAGAAGTATCCAAAGGCTTATATTCTAGAAAATTTTACCAGTGTATGGTAACATTGTATCTCACATGATTGGAAACATTGAATAGCACTGTGTCACCCTCTCTTGCATATATTGTTGGTCCTGGATACTTCCCATTCACTGTCACAATGGGATTTGTGTGGCATAAACATGTATAATTCTTGAGTCTTATCTGCAACACATGAATCACATAGAACCCATCAAAAAATAATGCTGGAATATGTGATACTAATCTTAGAAATCAATTACATAAATTCACACCAACTTACAGTAAAATTGTAATGCCTGGTTTTTGCCTCGATAGTAATAGATAACATGACAATTATGACAAAACAGAGCATTATAGTGTTTGAGAGTACTGCCATTGTTTGATTTCCTTTGTAGATGAACTATGTATAGTTAGCTATACATCATGCAATCAGAGTAGTTTGAAGGATGGAATGCTTACATCTTTGACAACCCATATTTATACAAAGACTCGCATTTGATAACTATGTTCTCATTGAGAAACTTCCAAAGGTAATATCTAAGTTGGTATAATGTCAAAAGATTACTTTAGTCTCACACATGATCTAATTCACCCCATGTTTTGAATTTGATCTTTGCTATTAAAAAACAAAAAAAAAGATTTTGAACTAACTCCTTTGAGTTTTGGTTGTTTACTTATTTGCATTGTAAGATATGAAAACATTTAGAGTAGATTTTGGTAAATCCAAAAAGTGTCATGCCTAAGAGAGACGAATCTGAAGATATATGTCCTAAGAATGCTTATACTGAGTGGGCCCTAAAATATTTTCCACATGGACAAGAATACCAAATAATGGCTATATGGTTTACATTCTGAATTCCTATTTTGTTCCTAGTTTTGAGTCTAAATTGATTGTACTATTCATGTTTTTGCACCCCATGCCCCACATTGAGGTGGTGAAGTGTTAGGCAAAGCATACTACACATTCCTAACAATTTATAATTTTTTTACATTGAAACAATAATTTTCAGCTGATGGATAATCAATGAAATTATATTTTCAGAATTTACTATCCATGAGAATTTCAAAATAAAAGTAGTTGATTTCTGTTAGTGATCCTACCATTTCATCCTTTCCCCTCTATCCAAGATGGCACAAGGAGACCTTGACCAGACTTTGCAATCTTGTTTTTCTGATGTTTGGTATGGCATTTTCATCTTTTGCCATCACTTTATGCAATATCTTCATGCACGACTACCACAATGCACCGTGCTCCATTATATAAGATGTACATTAATATTTCAATTTTGGACATGCAAGGAGGAAGAATGCAATTCCAAAAGTTAAATCTTCTTATCACATAATTAATTTAACTAATTTTGGTGGATCAAACTAGTTTTAATCCTGAAGTTTCAAGTGACTTGTCTCACTCATAATCAGGGAAACTATCTTTAAGATGATAGTGAGGTGCACCCAAATATTTAAGTCCTAGATTTCTTACATCATGTGTTTTTATAACCATGGGGGGTAGTGCTAATCATCCTTTGGATGGCTTTCCTTTAGGGTGACCATATAACAATTAGTTGGGTGCTAGCTGCAAAAGTTTCCCTTGCCATTTGGCTGTCCATTTCTACTCCTTCACCAATGTCAAAGGCTTTTCCAACAAGTCTACTTGTGCTTTGCCATGTGTTCCTCATTGTTCTTGTTTCTTTTCCTAGCCACTTGAACAATTCTTGCATCTTATTTGTTTATGGTTGGATTAAGTGAGCTTGGCACTTCTTTCTTTAGAACTATGCCTTCATCCATTTTTTTGGTGCTTGATCAGCGACCAAACATATCAGATTCCTACAAAACATGGGCCTTCACTCTTGTGTAGTAATAACGGTAAGTATTTTTCAGTGCAAGCAATGAGACTCTAGACAACCAACTACCGATATATTTCTCAGTTTCTTCATATGCCTCTAAAGGGGAAAAAGCTCACTATAAATAGATTTTGATGGATTTTGCATTTAGAGCAGGTTGGGATGCAAATCATACCATGTCAGATAGAAAAATTAGATGATTCCTACCATCCAATGGTGTATTCTATTGTAGAAAACACATCCCTACAGTGAAAATCCTCCTTACCATGCCTCTTGCTTCTCCCTATTTCTATTACCACTTTTTGGCCTTGCTTATTAAAAAGCATCTAAAAAGCTCTTCTCCTTGATCAAAATTTGAGTAAAATGAAATGACAATGAAGAATGTGTAATGCCCCGTCTTAATAACCTAAGAATGTTGCAATTGTATATAAAAGTGTAATAATTTTTTTTAAAAAAAGTTTAATTATTAAGTTAATTAGTTGCATACATTCATTAAGCTATGCGACATTACACTACTTTGAGTTTCCATAAGTGACTTAAGTATTTCGCATTGTACATATTAATTAACATTAACATAAAGATAAATATTGCATTTCATTTAATACTCCATTTAAGATACTATAAGATACAAACATGTTTCCATATATTGCATTTGATAGAAGATACATTACTCATCCATCTGATGAGGTAGTTCAAATAATAATTACAAGTTACTTTTACAATATTCACCTCATGTACAATTGAGGGATGTTTTCAAATACAAGATTTACAAATTACAATGAAGATGTACACATAGTTTCCAAGTGTGAGCTCTCCTTCCATGAAGCTCTCGATGCCATGATCAAACTAGGGACCCAACGGAGTAAAGTGCACGTTCCACCCAACCATGTGGTACCCGTAGGTCCACCCCCCATGCTAGGAGATAGTAATAAGGTTACCTAGACCTAATCTACTAACCCTAGACACTAGTACATAACAAACTAATGGTTACATTGCTTCCAGATTTTGATAATTGAATTTGCTACATACACAAGGTTAACTATTACTTTAGGTGGAGTGTCATCACAATATTGCAAAGGTTACCCTGGTGTTTCTTCCTAGGTTCTGGCCCCCAATCCTTGGGTTACCCTGGTAACCTCTTACAAAACCCGGCCCCAATGCGAATCATTGTGGAATCGAATGTCTTTTAAAGGAACAAGACACCGATTTTCCATTCCAGACCTTCTCATCTTATACTCAAGACTGAAGTAGCTCAAGAGTCATAAGTGAGGCATAAGCATCTTGTTAAGAATTTTCATTCTAACTACTGTGTTCTTAGTTGTCACTGAATTACTAACTCTTTGTAAGTTACCCTGACACCACTTTGTGTGTCGGCCCTTACAAAAAGCCACTCCCCTAAACTTAACAAGGATATACTATGTTTTCATGACTAGGGTTTACAAAGTGTTAAAAGTACATCTCACAATAACAAATAATTCTTAACGGTCATTAAAACTTTTATCAAAAACCAGGTATCAAAACACCATATTTAATACATGCACGACCCAAGTTGACTTATGAAACATAATTAAACAATAATACACCCTTTTAACACAATTTATTCTGGAAGGTTTATACAACAAATAATTTCCCAATTTGCCCCAAAAGAAACACGTACGAAACCAAATCAAGAAAAATAAATATCTATTATTCGGATATACTAAATCCATATGCATCAGTTTAAAAAAAAAACATATTTAAATATCATCTTAATAAAAGATATATTTTAAAATCAATGAAAATAACTATTTCATTTAAATTTTTTAACAATTTCACTATATACATTATATTCTACAATTTCCCAATCATAATTTTCATATACAACATAATTAAAAGAAAATATATTTTATTTTAATATAACATATATATATAATTTATATATATATATTCAATTTTATTTTATTTATTCCCACATTACAAATATATATATATATATATATATATATATATATATATATATATATTCATATACATATATACATATATATATATATTAATACCAAATATAACAATAAATGAAAAATGCGTTTATTATATATCATTGAATTTTCATTAAAAAAAAAAAAATTAAAATAAAACAAAGCTTTTAAATCGCTCGGCGTAGCCCGCGACCTCACTGTAGGGGAGGCCGCGGCCCTTACCAGGGTTGCGCCCAGCAGCCCTGGTGGTTGCTGTGCGCAGCCATGGGGGCTGCGCCTCCATAAAGGGGTGAGGGGAGGGTTTCGGCCCTCCCCAAACCCACTGTGATTTATTTATTTTTTTAAAGAAAATTCTAATAATTACTGCAGATTTTTAATCCGTCAATTTTAAATTCGCCGTACGGAAATCGGCCCTATTAAATTAGAAATCTTTTAAAAACAATTTTAATGACATAATAAAGGTCTTTCACAATTCAATTTAACTATATATAATATATGATATATATATACAAATATATATTCATACTTATATAAAATTATCAAGGTTTTCTGGAGAATTCAAAAGGGTTTTCTTTTTAAACAAAGAAGTAACAACGGGGAAATTGGGGAAATAATAAATTTTAACAGAGATTTCAAAGAGGAATATGCTCAATATTTCCGTACAAATTCAAAATTACCCAGATGTTTAATTTTCTCTTTCAACAAATATTTCCCTCATAGAAATTTAACTAATTTCTTCAGATAACAGAGGTTTTCTAAACCATCAAATTTCACAAAACAAGTTACAGAAAACGATTTCTTTCACGGATAATACAGGAATTTAAAATTGAACTTGTTTTTTTTCACAAACAATCTCTTCTAGAAACTAACGAAATTTATTCACAAAAAGAAATAAAACATTTACTAAAAAGAATACCTGATTTCCTTTGCTATCTGGTGAAGAAACCCTCTGTAGCCTCTGTTGCCTGTAGCTACCAATTCCTTCCCGAGAACCAATTCCAAAAACAACCAAAAGCCAAAGATCTTCCACAAATTTGCAACAAAGTACCAAAAAGCATATACCAAAAATTTTACAGAGCACAAATAATTTCTCGTGAATGATAGGATAACCCCTGTGATTTCCCCGATCCAATATTACCTTCGTAAACAAATTTCAACAACCATAATCCATTAATGCACTGGCACACATGTCGAGAAGTGGTTGCAAAATATCTTCTCGACCACTTCTCGGCAATCTTGCCAATTTCCCATTGCATGCAAATAAATTAATTTTAATTTAAATATACAATTTCCACAATTTATTTAATTTTTAAATATTAAATCCATTCACACACTTAATTAATTTAATTTAATTAATTAAATAAGTTTAATCTTTTAAGATCAAACCATTTAACCAAATAAGCTAATTAATTAATTAAATAGCAAGCACTAATTTCTTCCACATTTAAAAATTAATTTAAATAACAATAATTAAAGCACAATAAACTAACATTAAAATTTAACCAAATTTACCTTTCAAACAATTTATCCAAACAGAAGAATACAAAACAACCTATGACTCAAACTAAAAATAGACAATGTACAGTGACCAGGTTATAGACTAAACTAGGGTAAACCAAACTACTATCTCCCAATCAACGTATCCGTTGAGTCTTGACACGCTCAGACCTGAGTACCCAGGTGGAGTCGGTGTCATGTACCTGCAATTCCTGCAACCAAACAAATAATGTGCATATATATATATATATAAATAAAGCATTAAACAGACACACCGTGTAGAGAAAATCATGGATATCACAGGGCACTCGCAAGCGAGTGATGAGATTCCGTTCTCCACACCAATACACATCACAACAAACTAACGAAATAAATAGCTGTTAGTCCATCATAAACATGTACATAGCAATAAACAACTGAAAGTAAACATCTACGCTATCTCAAAGCATGTCTGAAATCAGTAATCACCAAACAATATATCATCATGTCACAGAATAAATCCACTGTCGCTCAAAACCAACAATCAAAATATCCAAACAAGGTATCATAGTCTAACAGTGTAAAAACACAACAGCAAAAAACATAAGCATAAACAGAGGGGTACTACAGAATGGGTAGCTTCTATTTAGCCGAGTAAAAATTTCCAAAAGTTTAGGAATAAACAATGTCATGTTCCCCTTGCCAATGAGCTAGAAAAAGAACATTTGAAGTATTGCAAATATTACATGTAGCCAATAAATTAAAAAAGTAATAATAAAAGGATTAAAAAAACAATAGAAAAAATTGATAGCCTGTCATATCTGATATAATACTATAATATTGGGCCAAAAGGTGGCCATTGACCTGTCAAATCTAATATAATATTAAAAACTAAGGTGTGAAAGGAGGTGCGCTAGAAGCCACTACCCAAGGATGTACGAGTCTATATGAACAAGTCGAGTCTAGAAGAAGCATTCATTCAGTTCATATTTCTTCAAGTCCTATCTTTGAACACTTGTTCATCCAATCCAAAGGATGAAAACCCTAAGGATCGTAGGAGATTCAAGCATCATGAAAAACCTTGAACATCTCAAGTAGAAATTAGGGACAAAAACCCTCAAATTTATGTAGGTGATTCCACCTTCAGAATTTCTTAGAACCTGTGGTACAGGGGGATGCATCCCCACCCCTCAAACCCACACCCCCATCACCTAAGACGTTTTGGTGACAATGGGACATTAGGGGACATCCCCTAGCCATCCCCTCAACTGAAAAAATATGAAAACGTCCCAGAATGCATTGCTAAAATTAGGGAGGGTAGGAAAAGCATAGGGGATGCTTGGCAATCACCAAGGTGGCCAAAGACACCTCAGACGTCCCTTGATTGTGTCAAGGACAGCCAAGCATCCCCTATTGAAAAGAAATTTTTAAATGTTTTAAAAAAATCATTCATATCATTACAAAAAGACTGTTAAATATATCATGACATCATTATAACAGCAACATTAAATATATCATGACAACACTACAATGGCACTATAACAACAATTAAATTAATCATGACAGAGGTGGCAACAACAAGTGTAGTATAACAACAATAATATATCATGATTCAGATTCATAGTTAATAGTTAATATTAAAAGCAATTTGTTGGATTTCTAACTTCATTGTTCAAAAAAGCCTCGAACTTCAAAATTCCTGATATGGTATTATAATCAGTTATTTTCAACTGTTGCAAATGAGATTAAAGGTCCATTTACCATGGTCTAGTATAGTGTGGTATTGGTGAGAAGTGCAAACAAACAATTTGTTTTATGAATGTGATTGGCATGTAGGATTCTGCAAACATCATCCAACATCAATATAACATTGTCATGTTATATTGCTATTGTTATACTGTTGTTCATTAACTTGTAGAAATTTGACCCTCTCTCTCTCTCTATATATGTATATAATATTAATATAATAGGTTTTCCCCATATCTTAAGCTTTTAAAACCATCAACAATTTAAGAACAGTTTCCTTGTATTTCACCAAAATAGAAAGGATGATTTATAACTAAATCCTCTTGTAATATTTTCCCTAAACCCAACCTAAATACAACAAACAATAACAAAAAGAATAACAGAAGATGCAGGAACAAGAACAGTGCTCAAGGTTTAGGTTTCAATAGAAAAATGACATTATTTAAGCCTAGAATAGAGTACATGCATAAGAGGAGCATGGACAAGGATTAAGAGGAATTCTTCAACCTGAATTTTTTTGATTTTTTTATTTCTGACTTCTCAGATATGGAAAAGAAATTTTCAAGGACAAATATTCACTAGTCAAAACATATACATGGGTTTTTATGCAGCTACAATCCACTTGAGGTCTATTGACTATGAATTGAACTTGACACTAGTAAATGATCAAAATTCTAATGTTTTTTAGTAATGTTTTAATATTGTTCTCTAGCTAGTATTGAGAACAATGCATTACTTGTTTATGTTTAAGGACACTTTTTATGTTGAAAGCTCTTTAGCCCATTCTTGATCTCCATTCTATTTCTCTTTTCTAATTTTTCCTTGTGTCTTTTCTTAGTACTCATCTTCTATCTATTTATTTCAAGTCTACATTCCATAAGGTGCACTTTACAACCATAATGGACAATGAGTTTGTTCTTCTTTTATGTGTTGATGTTTGTGTGTAGAATGCTCATTGAGATACCAAATACAATAAATTCAGAGGAATTCAAAAATTCAGTGTCAAATTGCTGCATTTCTCCTCGCTTGCAATGGAAATTTCAGATATATTCAATATGAGATATTAGTTATTACACACTTTTTGTAGACATTCCTAGTTGCATGTGATTCTTGTATGAAGTAGTACAAACCTGAACCGAAAAAAAGCCTTAGTTATTTGACCTGTTATGTGTTTGTGGTTTGCATGGAGATGCTATAATCTTAAGACTTAAACCAAACAATGTCTCTACTTGTTTGGCCAGTTTTATGGTTTCTGGTCCTCATGGAGATATAATGTTAGTTACCTGAGGATTCTTTGTTAAGATAGTTTGAAGTGGGATTCTTCTATTGACTGCACATAATGGTCATATATTTTTTTTCTGTTGGGGGCCTTTGACACAGTTGCAAAGGAGAATTTAGGAAAATATGAGAGCCGAAAGTCTGCTATGGAGTTCAATCTGAAAGTAAGACTAAACTGTAGGAATTTCTAATTTAAAAGAACAACATTGTCATGATGGTGCTTGGGACATTCACAAAAACCGAATGGCTTTACTAGTGAAGATCTCTATTTCATTCATCATCTTCCATGATTCTAATTCAATGAGAGTGATTCCAAATTCAGGAATTGTGATCTTTGCAAGATATCCTTAAGATCATTTATGAAAGTTATTGAGAATCAGTTCTTAATAGTGATTTTATTAATTGCTTTTGCATTAGAATGCATATGCCTTTTTTCATCTTTCTTAGGTGCTAACACTGCTGGTGTGGCACATAGGCTAACGCCTAACACATACTTTGATATGGCTCCTTTTACCCATTTTTTCCTCACTATTGTCCTTGTCTCTGTCTTCCATGAAAGAAGTTCGACAGGAAACCTTTTGGAGTAGGATGACACTTCATATCCAATTGATTTGATGAGATGCCTTTCTTTGGGAAGAATTATTAGCTGGAAACTTTCCGGGCCAAAGATACTTATATACCAAACTCTAAAATTCTTCTTTTAGATGTTGTCTCAAAAGTTGCTTTCGCTTCATCTATTTTTTTTGAAAAAAGAAGGTAGCACTCTATTGTTTGTCTGCTCAGCTTCGTGAAGATGCTTATATACCAAACTGTGAAATTCTTCTGTCAGATACTATCTTGAAAGCTTCTTTTCTCTTCATCTCTCTTTTTTGAAAAAAGAAGGTAGCTCCTTGTTGATTCTCTGATCAGCTTCACGAATGTATTTAATGAAAGAATTAACTATTCATAAATCATGCATCTCGATCATATTTGTTTTTTCTTCCTATATGTATGTGATAAGCCAACATGGGAAATGAATTACTCCATGCACCTCATCTAAACAGGATCCGATATTGAATCTTAATAGACACTAATGGGATACATACACCTCATTTCCATCTTGCACCCAACCCAACTTCTATGGATTAGGGTGTGGTTGTTTGACCAAATTTAGGTGTAATCTTGCAACATGCCTATTCAAAATCAAGGTTTCTACCTTGCTTTTATGTGCAAAATGTTATTTGGGAGCATGCATCTCTTTTGGAGTAGGATTTGTGCCTTCAATTTGTAGGTTACTGGTCATGACATCCATTGTACTTGCCCGGGATTTGTGACCAAGATTGCTTCTCTTCTAGTTGCAACTTTGGAAACCTTATATTACATCCATTGTATTGAAGTTTAGTGCCATTGCTCCTTCTACTAAAATTATTCTGGGGACTAGGCTGTCCCTAACCCTTCTAGGTTGATGGTACTATCCAAGGCGGCCATGTTTTGTTTTATAGAAAGGTAAATAGTGCTTGCATATTTTATCAAAATAACTTTTATGCTGAGATGGAGGTGGGGTTACTCTAGAAGAAATTGTGGTTGTATTCTCCAGGTATTACAATCTAATACCCAAAAACTTGGCAGTTGTTAAAACTGAAGTCAAATCTACTGAAATGAAGGATGGTATATAGGGCCTCTTGCCTCTGTCTATTGGTGTATTGCAACCCAATGGACCTTTAGTGCTTAGTAAGGCCAACTTGTGGGGATTGAATTTTAATCTAGAATAGGGTGCATGCAAGAGGTTTTTTTCTTCTTTATTTAGTGAAGTTGGATTTTGAGAATTCTTTTTAAATTTTGAGTTTTATTGCCCTCATTTAAGTTGCCAATTTTAGTATATGGGTTCAGAGTGAAGATTCCTAATTTATTTTGAAGGGTTGGATTTGTTTTGGGTTCATCTATACAAAAACATATAAAAATCATAAATACAAATTTGTAGTTACCACATAACATCATATAATAAACAAATCCACCATAAAAATTAAAATTACTAATTAAATATCAATTAGTCAAACTTGAATGTGATGATATATATTCATCGCTTAATATTAAAATAATAATATCACTTATCAGCAATCAAAATCATATGGGCCTACAAAAAGATCATCATTATTGACATTAAATGATGTAGGTAGAGAGAAGAACCACAAGTAGTGCACACTAGCACTAAAAGTTTGATTGCTATCTAGCTCCTTTACAAATGCTACACGTTGGGAAGTGGAAGCATCCAAGTCAGGGTGCTCTAGCTCTATATCCCACATCTTCTTGCCCTCTTCCTTGTTGTCATTTTGTTTGTGTGAAAGGAGGACAAGTTGAAATCTACATACATTAAGTCATTCACCTATTTTGATTGCAATTAGTTGTGATTTATTAAGTGGATGAAGGAGTATGTCCTCCAATTTTGTTCAAATATACATGGACTAGCAACCTATTGAAGCAAAGGTAAAAGTTATAAAAATTAAAATGATAAATGAAACTTCAAACTTAAAAATGTTATTTAAATTTTTTTATTTTTGATAAAAAATAACAAACTTGCGATAGAAATTTGATCGCAAGAGTTTGTAGGTGTTGAAATTCTTGTAGATGGAAGTAATACCAACTATGAGTATCTTTGTTAGCTTTTTGCAAAGTAGCAAAACTACTTTGACCATTGAAGTGTACAAAATCAATAAACTCGCTCGTGACTACATTTTTTAGGATAGGATTAGGGAAGAATCTGTGAAACATTTCCTTCTACCCTTCATTTGCTTCCAAACCTTTGTATGTTGCAACCCTTGTTGGCATATAAAATAATAATGTTTTGGACTCAATGGAATGGCAAGAAGATGTTGTGTAGTGGTCATTTTTGTTACATCTCCCAACAACAATTTTTTGCATTTGTTTGAAGAAAGCTTCTTTCAGATCTCTCTTTTTCTTATTTATGGTAGCTTTCCATCTTCTCAATCATTGAGTTAGGGCCATTATATTTTTTTCCCAAAAAGACTTATCCATGTTAGTATAATAGATCATACTCAAAATGTGATTGGTGAAACTAATAAGACATTCCACATGATCACTCGCTTAATATTTGTTGCCCTCTTAGTGTTGGATTGTTTCCATATGGATGAAACTTGGTAAATGACCATGCTAGAAAGTTCCTCTTGAACCTTCACAAGCTGTCTCAAAACAATTATCTTGGAGGCAAGGCAAAATGGGTCCTAACAACATGTTAAAAAATAAAATTCAAAACAAAGAAAAAACCATACTGAAGTTTTATAAAATAAATTATTCAAGTGACACAATTTTTATATTGTTTCATTTGCCCTTCATAGCTCCAATTTCAAGAATTTGTTTTTAAAAATTGAATTGTTTATGAAGAAAGTCTGACGACAATTGCATAAGTAAATGGGCACACGAAAAACGAAGTTAGGCTTTTGTAACTGGGCTAAGCATTCAAACTTTGAGAAAAATCTCTAAAATTCTCTCACCACCAGCAGAGCCCAGATTTTCCTTGACATCACCATCAAATTGAGCTTTGAAAAATTGTGGCGGGGAGGGTACCGGCCTTCCAGATAACTTAATGTTTCTTAGGCATATCCAATCGGAACTCATTATTGAGGGGAGAGTACATAGTTGGTCACTTCATACATTTTCAGAACTGGTGAATGCTTTAGAGTGAATGTCATTGTTAAATTTTGCCCAAGCTTTGAAAACTTCGGAAATAGCTGCCTTGATTTTGGCAGAAAATCTCCATGGTTTTGAAATCGAATGCTAATAGAATGTCATTCTGAGGGGCAATAAATTGTAGTTTTGTAGTTCTCTGGCCTATCCATGTTGAGAAATTAAAAATAGTTGTTGAGTCTCGCCCTTGCTTGTACCTAATTCATATTCAGAAAAAAGATATTTTCTCATAAAATTCTAGTCGGAGTGAACTGGCTTGGACATGTATTGCTTCTTTTTATGTTTTGGTGCTTGCAATCCCTTATTAGTAGAAGTCGGGAATTGGGGGCTTTTATGTTACCACCTTTTGTACCAACACATTACATGACATATTACTATAACACATGCTCCCTATACACCTGAATTCACTCGTTCTCCTCAGCCATTGTTTTTCCCATTACACTTGTTTGCATAAAATTGAGTGGAAGGATTTTTTTCAATATTAGTTGTCTGCTCAAGAAATTTCTAAGAATGGGATTTCTTATAAACTCTGCTTGTTTTTGAATTTTACATTCCAGAAATGTTGGGTTTCACTATTTGCATTTATAAGCATAGTTCCCTGTATTTCAAACATGGCGAATCATAGCTAGAGGTGGCTTATTCACTCTTTCTTTGTTACTGTTTCTCTTCAGATAGATAAAATTAGATATGCACAGGATCATATTCACGTAATTAAGTCCTTATTATGCTGATAGTTGTTCTTTGATATTGAGGTTTTGTTTGGAAAAATGTGACTTCGTTTTGTTGTTGCTGCTATCATGTTATGCAATGGGTGGCTGCTATAATGGTTTTCTCATCCATTTAACTTTTCAGGATATGAATTGGTGTCTTTAATGTAAAATTCCTATTGGCATAACCCATGCACTCATAGTGCAACTGCCAGTGTTTATTCTACCTTTTAGATTCATTGTTTTCCGATATCTGTCAATATTAATGGATGTTTGTTTTTGCATGATGTTGTGTATTATTTTTCTTGAGTCAAAATGATCAGTTGCATGCAAAAGAAGATAGTAAGTGTGATGTGCCAGAATGATTTCTAATTTACTGACTTTATTATAAACTGAAGTTTCCGAATAAGGGCTCCATACTGTGATGAAATTTTTGACTGCAGGCATTGCCATAATGAGGCTAAAGTATGTCTCCATTTCTTTAGTCTATTTGGTCATGATCTTTGATTTGTTTCGCTTTATTCTCCAGTATTAGATGAAGATCTATATGTATCAATTTCTAAGCCTTGAGCATTTCTCAATAATTTATTTTATGTACTATTCTAAATTGCTAATTATGATAATATTTAAGCTTTATTTTGTAGTTTGAATTATATCAGTGTTTCCATCTTGATATTGAAAGAGTCTAGACTTGTCTCATAAACTCCAGACTCAATTCAAAGAAAGAAAGAAAAAACAAATTTCATCATTTCAATTTAGCTTCGATGTTCTATATTCTAATTGTTTTCTTAATCAGAATTTTTCGATTCAGATTGCAGCAATATTATAGCAAGTATCTTGGAAGAATTTCCATTGCCAGCAGATACCAGCACTCAAATTCAGATATTCTCAACCAGTTTTTGGAATTTCAGATTTTTTGTGCAGAGTTTTTCCAACAGTAGATTATTATCAGAAACATAAGACTGATATCAGAGCAATTCAGGATGCACCAAATTACCAAAAAATTATTCACCGTTATTAGTACACTCTACTAGATATTCTTTGCTATCTTGAATCGCTGTGAGACCAACTTCTCTGTATAAAGAAGTTTAGTCCCAAGTTCTAAACAATGACATGTCCATGCACAATGTTCATACAAATTTGTCTAATAAATACCATATGCCAGTTGATATAATTCATTCCTACTACCGTTACATGCAACCCTCAAATCCTATAACTGCACACCACCATAAATACAGACTGGTGCTCATATGTTACCATTTCATTTCTATTTACCAACCCTTTTTTTAATAAATGTATTTAAGATTACTTTATGTTTCCATATACATGCATGCCCAACATTAAAAAAGCATCACTTTTACAAAATTAAATTGGAATCCTAACTCTTGCCTGATTGAAACTCATTAAACCATTTAAACTTATCCTAATTTAAGTGATAATTCCAATTATAAACTAATTATAAATTAGGTTTTTCCTTAAATCTAAAAGATCAAAGGAATTTAATTTGTACCTTACTTTTCCAAATATATAATTATCACCTATCAAAGTGTTGGAAAAATCTTGTTGGAGATACAAAACATCAGAGAATTAATTTGATGAAACACATCATGTACATCAGAAAGATCAGAAATATACAACACAGTGATCCAGAACATTTACACAATAATACTGACCTCTTTCATGGCAAGCCAACAATTAACCATAACAACCTGGTCCACAGGTCCCACAGCCTCAATATATTTAGCATCCTGTTCTTGCATTGCATCCACTGATTCTTTCTCTTCTACATTGTCTAGCAAACTCTAACTTCTTAAATGTAAATCTTCAATTAAAGTTTCTATGTTTTCTGGCACACTCAATGTATTTGAAGAAACTACCCAAAGTGCTAATGATGAAACACGAACCACAAGCCCAAGCAGCCTCTCTATAGCAAGCTGCAGCAAAGAGGCACTTGCTTGAGTACTAACAGAAGTCCAATCCAGTTCTTCAATAGTATATCACAATTTAAGCAATATCCCATGAATGAAGTTGTGTTCGCAAGCTTTGACCAAATCCTTCTTACCCTCTTCATTACCCATATTCAACCAGTCAAGCAAGGAAAATATGTATTCCCCAACTGGGGTTCCAATATTATAGTCACATGAATCAATCTTTTTAGTTTCTATGACACTATTGCAGAGTGAATTACATCCAAACAATTGACAATCATAAACATAGTCTTCAGCTATTTTGACAATCCACCCAAGATTTTGTACATACTTTTTGAAAATGAGATGCATAATCAAAGCTCTTGCATCACTTTCTTTGACACGTGGACTACTTACAAGAGATTTTGCCCACAATATAATTTCATTAACTGCCATTTTTTCAGAAATACCAAGTAGAGGAGTGGGGAATTGTAAGAGGATTTGAAATACATTTTCTCTCAACCTATCCCATCTATCTATTATTATTTTATAGAACTACTGATTATTTAGTTCATTTAAAAATGGGTTTCAAAATTTAGCGGCTACTAGTAATATTGCAGTTTTCTTTTCTACATATTCTTTGTGTTTTACTGATATGTTTTACATTTTTCTCAGTGACCTTCAACTTTTAATCTATAATAGTTACTTATTAATATTGTAAAAGTTAATAAAATGTAGTATAATTATATGTGCACTTTTAATCTGTTTTGTATTTCTTTTGTAGATTTCAAGTACAACACAGATGAGGATTTAGTGATTATGGTGACAAATAAATCACTGTGATGGTTGTGGCATCTGCAGGTATATTCTCTTTTACGATTGTTATCTCCTCTTCTCAGTACACTTCAAATTACTCTGAAACTGACAATAGATGGATTTCTTTTAGCTAACTCTAGCTAATTATGTTATTTGGATCCATCAAATTTTCTCTCCCCTTGATGGAAGTTATTTTGTTCTAATCAATAACTTCAACGTTTTTCATGCTTTCAATGTTACTTTTTGTTTCTATGTATCTGTTGACAAGATTTACCGGTTTGTATCTGTTCAACTGGAATACTCATTTTGTATTTGTGCAACATTATTAAGTTTTCTGAATCAACCTACCTTTAAATTTGAGCTTATATTAAATATATCCTTGTACATACACACACATCATTTATTCCTCTTCATTTGGTCTTTGCTAAAACTTCTTAAATACTCTTTATTTTCCCCCTCGTCATGTTGTTATTGCCGTATGGTTTTGTTCCCTCATTTCAAACTTGCATCTTTATGTTTAATTGTTTTTTCTTTAAGCTGTGTTCTTTGAGTTGATCAAAATACTTCTCCATTTATTTCAAAAGAGCAATAAATGCATGTTTTTTGTAATTTAGGATTTCAATATTTAATTTGAATATAATCCTAAATCTTGGCAAAGTGTTTAATTCATGCTGACAACATCTTGTTGGTTTTGTTGTGATAAACTAAAATACCAGTGCAGGTCCATACAAATGATGGTCTGCTATTATCGTTCGTGTTTAGTAAATACAAACTAAAAATGATTAAAATTTGTTTTTACATTTGTGATCACATAGGGAGAAATAGAAAAAAAACATATACTACTTTCTGGCCCTGTGTTATTTCTAATTAATATCTCTTCGAGTCTAGCTTCAAAAATGAAAGAACATTCTTGAAGGTGTTCAAAATTATTCCCAAATTCTGTTGACTTTATGGGTGTAATGTTTTTTCTTGCGTCGACACTTTCTTCAAAGGTTGTGTCTCATTGGTTGCTAGATTGTAACCTGGAAGATTCTCAATGGCTGTGAACTAAACAAATAATCACACAACCATATTCATTTTTTGATTCTCAATTATTCTAAGTTGCAGGAAGGAGATGCCAACCTAGAACAAGCTAAAACCAAGTTATGCCAAGGAGATTTTACTGGTGCTATTGATTTTTTCTAGGTATTTTTGTTTCAAGCTCTACAAATGTATTCTTTTTTCAAGATTTTAATTGCTTTTGACTCTTTAATTTCCATGGAATTTTACCATTTCTGAAATATAGCTTACTTGTCTAGGAGATTTTCCTTTTTGATTGTCCTTTTGAATTAAATACATGTATTTCTTTTTACTTTACAAATTAACATTTGTAGATTTCAATTGCTTTTGAGCTTTCTGTTTCCATATAATTTTACCATATGTTAAATGTAGCTTGATTGTCTATGATCTTTAAATGTTTCAACAAAACTTTGATGTCTTATCTTTCACAGGGAGCGATAAAGATTACACCATTCATTTGTACAAGGGCACCGATTACTGTGGTTGCCAAAACCAATTTGTACAAGAATTTGCTAAGTTTTGTTATTTCCAAATAAAATATTCGAAATTGCAACTTTCTCCATTTCCTTTTATATAGAATTATTATGCATTCAATTCAATAGCAATTTCCAAAATACATTAAGTTATATCTTTTACAATTCTCACTACTATACCACATTTATCCCTCTTATACCTTCCACATATCTTCGGCGTACCTATTGCACACGAAGGTACAATTGCTAGTATAATTTCTTGTTGCATTTATCACAGAAACAAAGGCCTCTTTTGATTGTAGCAGAGGATGTAGAGAGTGAAGCATTGGCTACTTTGATATTTAAAATTGATGATTTTTTTACTAAATTGATAATGTTTGAATTTTTTTCTTTCTTTCTTAGATGTTGAGTCTAATTAATAAGTTTAGTGTTGTGTTGTAACTTGCAGGTGAGTATGTTGATATGATAAAGGCTAACATTGTTGATCCTCTAAAAGTTATAAGAATTGTATTAGTTGATGCAGAAAAGGTAAAACTATTTATCTTTATTATAATTAGTGGAACTTGCAACTACAATATTTGATGAAAATCTACTTCCAAATATGTTTTTGATGGATGTTCATATCCTCGTCCAAAACTCCAATTCACATTTCAAAGGTTGAGGAGTTGGGCTTTACACCCATTGGTTACATTTTCATAAAATTTTCTAAGGACTTTTCAGAAAAAACCCGTTTTGAACATATCCTTTAATCAAGACATTCCATTATATCACATTTCTTTGAGGCATTTTTTGAAATAGTTTTCTTTCCTTGTCTATGCTTCCACATTTTCATGTATGTATAGCAAGGCACTTGTAACTACAACATATGACAAAAATCCTTGTTGTTATGCTTTGATGGATGTCCCTTCGTTATTAGTGGATACCTGATGTAGTGCACATTATTATAGTGCAAGCCTATTTTTTAGGTTGTTTCATTTAGCATCACCAATATTCTCCACAAGAACATTGTCCATTTATTGTGGCTGCAGGAGGAGTTTCAAATATCTTTCTTCATAAGCTTGCTAAAAACATTCAAGATGCATATGCTGAAGCTGCTAGCATTGCGTAGCAGGTTTGAATGTGGTTGATTTCCTTTGAATTATCTTCACTTTCTTGTAATTTCATGACCAAGTATGCATTAAGAAAAGTTCTTGTACCTATGTATGTACAGCTATGGAATTGTTCTTCTAGAGTTGCTGATAGGCAAGAAAGCTGTGGACAATGGCTTAAATTTACTTTAGTTGGTAGGATTTGTGATTGGTGATAAAGAAACTAGCAAGATATGAAGATAAAGAGGTAAATGATCAAATTTTTTAAGGGGTAGTTCAATAGTAAGAGAAACAATGAAGTAACAATTAACATGGTCATAGGATGATAGTAATCAGAATGAGAGCAGCATACAAATGATTGGAGCTTTATCACAATCATAGAATGAAAGTTCCTTTGCAAAGATGTATCATGTACTTAGGCATTACAAGGGTAAGAGATTGTAGGTTATGATATAAAAGAATAGTCATGTTCCTATTCTTTTGTAAGTTGTTGAACAACATAAAGGTAAGGTTTTAGAGTTGTATTTTTATTTTAATAACTGTATTTTCATTTTAATAAACATATTCTAAAACCATCGTTGAAATCTTATTTTCAGGTTGTAGCTCGTCAAATTGGAGAGGTGAACATGCACTCTTTACTTTCATTCAACCATGAACAGTGAGATTTCTAGATAGGAAGTTGACATCCTTCTCATTCGAATCCTTCCAATCTTCTCTCAAGGGTTGTCTGACTGGAATGGGAGGGCAAGGTTGTTCTAAATCGGGCAATATATGCACCACAAATAATATAACTTCATTTACTATATATTTTCATGTATTTTCTCCCTTCAATGTTTGTAGCATTTGTATCGTATCTTGGATTGGTCTTCCATGACAACCAAGAGTGTAGTGAAGGATGTATTTCTTGGATCTTTGTTTATGCAGTTGTATGTTGTTTGTAATTCCTTTGGTTATGCAGTTGTTTGCTATTTGTATATTCTTTTTTTTCATGCAATACAAAAAAAAAATTTGAATATCTATAATATTTGAGCTTTATATGCATAAAGTTGTTTGTTGATTGTATTTTTTTTTCATGTTAATCCAATACATTTTCTTTTGAATATCTATGATATTTGAAATTTATATGCATAAATTTGTGAGAATTAATTAAGTTAGATTTGATTTATAACTTGAATCATTGATTCACTCAAATAAATGACTAAACCATGACTAAATAAATGACTACTATGGCTAAAATAAATGAATACAATGACCAAATATATGGCTACAATGACCAAATATATGACTACAATGACTAAATATATGACTACCTTGACTAAAATAATGACTAAATATATGACTAAAGTAATATAAATTAATGACTAAATATATGACTAGATTAATGACTAAATAATGACTAAATAAATGAGCAGTTAACAATAATCAATGACTAAATATATGACTAAATAAATCACCACTATGACTAAATAAATGACTAATTAACAACATTCAATGACTAAATCAATGACCAAATCAATGACTAGATAAGTGACTAAAATAGTTTAGTCATAAATTTGGTCACGTTATAAATGACCAACAATAAACTACTACTGGTCATGTGACCAAAATTAGTCATTTATATGCAATTTTTAGTAGTTTATTTAGTCATATATTGTTGTTTTTGTACTAGTGACTATTATTGTGATTAATACATATTTGTGATCTCTTTGGTGGTGGAGCTTTTGTGAAAAGCTATCTCCATGCAAATCCAGTGTCATGTGTTTACTAATTTTTATTACTAATAATGTTAATTACACACTTCTCCAAGTTCTATTTTATATTTAAATGGTTAATCACATATAAACAATTAATTAAATTTATACGATTAATTTATATAACTTCATTGTATTTGTTGACTTGATTCTAGAAAAAGATCTCATGTTTAATTTATTATTTAATTATGGAAATAAAGAAGTAACAATAATTTTAATCATGAAGTTATTAATCGTCATTTTTATATGGCTAACAATGTTGTAATTTTAAAATTTGTGCTCTAGATCTAAGTTAAATAAAAGAAAGCACATTTAGAGGTGGAGGATCCCCAAACCCATTTAGATGATTGTGATAATTCCCTATGTGTAGGACCAATCAATTTCTATCCTATTCTCCTTGTCATAATTCACCTACATATGGGAGATATGGTGTTTGCCATTCTCATAGTTAGCTATGTAAAGAAATTTTTCTAGGTTTAGGTTGTCTTCTCCATAATGTGGTGGTAATGGGGATGGTGGTGACTTTGGTTGCAATGGAGTGATCCCTAGTACTTGGGTAACCTTGTAGTTTAGCAAATTTCCCACCTTGGCCTTGGTTATTGAGTCTACTTGATAGGGCACATAAGAAGAAGAGAAGGATGACATTCTTGTTGGCCAGGAGCTCATTCCTAGTGATGTAAATCTCACTAATATTTCTTGGGGGATAACTTGGATGATCCTTCAAGTCCACTACTAAAATATGGGTTTGTGGCTCCCATAGTGGAAATAGTTTATGAATTATGCCTAAATTTGCCTTTGATCTTATAATTTTTTCACATTAATGATTATTATGACATTTTTATTGAAAATATTTTAAAATGAGAGAATGAGACCTCAATATGCCTTTTACACAACAAATTTATTGGTGGTCAAACTTAACCTTTACTCGTGTGATCATTGTGATTTTTAGCCCTCATATTACAAACACCCCCTCTATATAAGTGTTCACTTATTGAATTTTATACATCCTAAATAATAAACATACAATATTATTTTCTAATTGACAAGGAGCCACCCAATATTGTATTGGGTTGTGCTTCATTGATCTATTTATATACAAATACATGAATTTTCATCTTCCTTCCACTTTGAGCAGCTATATTGAATGGGATTTTTATTTCCTACTTAGATTTCAATCTTTATATCCTCATGTCTCTCTTCCAACATTAAGAAAATGCATCCTCTAGCACATATAAGTAAGACTTTAAGTAGAAATGAATAAATTTTATGCATATAATTAATGCACACTTGATTGTAACTAAAGCCAATGGAGTATAACAAATAAAGTGACCAATAATGGGAGATTTAATCAAAATTTTGATGAAAAATAAGCATTAAATGCAAGCAATAAGACACATTATTGACAACATACCAAGTATTGTAAGCCAAACAGACATAGGATGCCAAATAACTAAGAAGTTAATAAACATAAGAACCTAATTAGATGGCGTGTATAGACAATTTCACTATCAATCTTTTATCTCTTTCACTCCATCATGCTAAATTTTGGCCTCTCATATGATACCATTTCTTTCACCATGTATCTCACACATAAATGGATAAGAAAGAAGTCATTAGTAACAATTCATCATAAGTAATTAGCTCAAACGTATTTTTAATCATTAATAATTTAAGATAGTATTAAGTGTTACAATTTCAAATAATCAAACATCAAACAATCAATCATTGATGTAATCAGATAAATCATCATGGTCCAATTTACTAATTTATCAATTATAATAAATCTAATAAATAATCCATTATTAAGTGATCCACAACTAAAATAATAATTAGTAATAGGTTGATGGGGTACTATACTAGGTGATATTTCTATTACTCTACCAAAAACTTAGCTTTCTTGGTCAAATTTAAAGGTCAAATTTTAATTAAATTCAAGACCATCCATTATTTCATTCTAGATGTTCATATTTTCACAAAATAATTTGCAATATCCAATTTCCTATTTGAAGGATTGAAAGTTCTCAGTTGATGCTTCTTTGCATAAGTACAAACCTCTCTATTTGATTACTTATGACTTTTTCCTTAGAAATTTCATACAAAACGTTGAACTCCAACTAAAATATTTAATATACTACTACCACTAAAGCTTGATGAATTCTAAAATCTAGAAAGCCATCATCGAAGTATAAAAAGATCATTTACCATTTTCAAAATTTAGAAAAGAAATAAAAATATATATTCAACCAAAAACAATATCTATGTGAAGAATTAATACGTAAAAAAACCAAACACTGTCCTAGACAATTCAACCCCACTTTCACTATTGTTAGAAGATAAAATTCAAGTGGAAGAGAGAATGAAAATGATCTCTCATTGGGATCCCAACCTTCTTGACGTTTTGTTCATGTCCACACCGGGGTGGTTTTGAATTTGTTTTTAAGTGATTAGCAATGTATTAAAAATTACAATATATTATTACATTTAACAGCAATAATTGGCACGGAAGGAAAGAAAGAACAACTGTAATATTCTTGATAAGTAGGAGGTATTTTTCCACAGCGTGTCAAATTATGATATTGCTATCAGGATTCAACCGGTAGGTCCTTGTAATATTCTTTTCATGAGCAGACATTCGCTGGGACGGATTCCCCGGTAGGTCCTTTTCTGGGTAGGGAATCATCATCCAACTTATTACAGAATATATTGTTGTCTAATAAGATTTAAACCCGGGTCAAGAGGCAATCAGAGCTTCCTTAACACCAACTGGGCTAAATCTTGACAGCTGAAACGACTGCAAGCAACATATTTTTTTATGAATTTGGATAGATAAGTACAATAGATAAGATCACCTGTAGGTAGAGTTGACAAGCTTCCTGTACATGCTTAACTTGTGAGTTTACTCTTTTCAAAGTGGATGGTCGAAATGTGATCTAAAAACAATCTTAATTAAACTGTGGAAAATTAGTACCAACTATTCCTGTACATGGTTAACTTGTGATAAGGCAATATGGTTGGCCTTGTTCCACGCTTCAGTGAGCACAGTCAACACCTCCGCCATGGAAGGTCTCTCGGATCTGTAAGGCTTTACGCATCCGCTGGCAATTTGCAGCACGATCTCAATGGATTCGGTATGAGCCTCCACGTCATCATCCTCAATCCTGGGATCAACTAGATTTCTGATGTCACGGTCCGCTCTGCTATTGAATACGTGGGTGGCATGTACGATAGACTCTGCCCGCCGGACAGCGTGCTGATAATGGCCTTCTGCCCGGAAATGAGCTCCAATAACACCTCGCCGAAGCTGTACACTTCACTGGCTTCGGTCAGCTGCCCGACAGAAAAATACTCTGGGTCCAAGTACCCGGTGGTGCCCTTCACTTCCGTGGTAATGTGTGTGCAGTTGGCGGCAATGAGCTTGGAAATGCCGAAGTCCGCCAGCTTGGCCTACCCTGCCTCGTTTAACAGAATATTCGTGGGCTTCACGTCACGGTGTATGATGGCTCCCGCACTAAAGAGGTGGAGATAAGCTAGCCCCTCCGCGCAGTCCACTCGCGCAGTCCACTGCGATTCGTAAGCGGTGGTCCCATGGCAGCATGTGACCATCGCGGGGGTGGTAGAGGAGGTCCCCTAGGTCACCCCTGAAGATATGAATAAGTCAATAGTTTCTTTTAGTTTTAAAACAGTTTTTAAAGCAGCTTTTACAGCAGCAGTTTGCATACTGTGCATATTTCATAGTATTAGCTTTAGTTTTTCTTTGCTTTAAATCTTGTTGGATGCTTTGGCATCTTTTCCTTTGGTAGCTTTTTTTTTTTTTCAGCTTTTCCTATCTTTAGTTTCGTCACACCTTGTTCGTTGATCTTAAAAACCTCTTTATATAAGAGATGATTGTAATAGATTTACATGCAGTTTTTGAATAACAGACAATTAATTCCAGCACTGTTGTTCGCTCGGTATTTTGAGCAGATCCGTTGTTTTTGTTTTTTTTTAATGAATACATTTATTCTCTTTCACAATGATATTTCTAGTTTAGTGTAAGAGCAATAAATTTCATCTTTCATTTGGTATCAGAGCAGGTTGCAGAATTTTCTGATTGTGCAGGTAGTAAGTCTAAATAAGCAGTTATCTCCAAATGGCCAATAGCAACAATTTACCATTTCAGCTTCCATTGTTTTCTAGAGATAACTATGATTATTGGAGTATCAAAATGAAGACTCTACTATTATCCCAAGAACTCTGGGAATTAGTGGAAGTAGGATACCTAGAACCTCTAGATCAGACTGCATTAAATGCCTTGACATAATAACAACAAAATCAGCTGAAAGAAGACAGAAAGAAGGATAACAAAGCTCTTTTTACCATTCAATCTGCATTGGATGTTTCAATTTTCCCCCGAATTTCTGGTATGACAAAATCAAAGGATGCATGGGAGGCTTTACAAATTGCATATCAAGGTACAGATAAAATCAGATTGGTAAGACTTCAAACTTTTCGAAGAGAATTTGCAAATTTAATGATGAGGGAAACTGAATCTATTTAAGAATTTATTACTAGAGCTCAAGGTGTTGTGAATCAGCTTAGGATTCAAGAGGAAACAATAACTGAACAAACAATTGTAGAAAAAATTCTAAGATCCCTTCCTCCTAAATTTGATCCAGTGGTGATAACCATTGAAGAAAGTAAAGATTTAACTACTTTCAAAGTTGTAGAGTTGACAGGTTCTTTGCAATCTCATGAAGAGCGTATGCAACGTTCTATGGAAAGTTTGGTGCAAGCTTTCCAGTCTTCTGTAAAACTTGAAGAAAATTCTCCTTCCTCTCACACTACTAAATATCAAGGTGAATCTTCTTCTAATAATAGAGGACGAGGTAGAGGAAGAGGAAATAACAGAGGACGAGGACGAAGTTCTGTAGATTGAAGAAGTATCCAGTGCCGATATTGTGAAAGGTATGGTCATTATGAATCTGAGTGCAGAAAGAAGAAATCTGACTTGAATAAGCCAAGAGCCAATTATACAGAAGAGTCTTCTGCAGATACAAAGCATTCCACATTCTTCACATGCAATTTGGCAAAAGAACACCAAGAGGATGTCCGGTTCTTGGACAACGACTGCTCCAATCACATGACAGGTCAATCTGATCCCTTTGTCAAGTTAGATGATTCAGTAAGAAGTCAAGTTAAATTTGGAGATGATAAGGAGGTTGATGTAATGGGAAAAGGTACCCTTGCAATCAAGACTAAGCAAGGAGAAACTACTCATATTCATGATACTTTGTTTGTGCCACAGTCACAACATAATCTTTTGAGTATTGGGTAGCTTGTACGAAAAAATTATAAAGTAGTGTTCGAAGATAACTGTTGCAAGATATTTGATAAATCTAACAATCATCATCTTGTAGCAAAGACTTGTATGACAGAGAATAGACTGTTTCCTCTCACATTGGTTTCTAGTCAGTTGCATGCACTCAAATCAACTATAGATGATTCGTGGTTATGGCATCAACAATATGGTCATCTGAATTTTCAAGGGTTATCTTTGCTCAATAAAAATTAATATGGTAAGAGGGCTTCCTCCAATCAAAGCAAAAGAAGAAGTTTGTTCAGGGTGTGCATTTGGCAAGCATCATCGAGATAGTTTTACGCTAAATAAATCTTGGAGAGCAAAATCTCCTCTAGAGCTTGTGCATGCTGACATTTGTGGTGACATGCAAGAGGAAACATTGGGTAAGAACCTTTATTTTTTGACTTTCATTGATGATTACTCACGCCACACTTGGGTTTATTTTCTTAAGCAGAAATCTGAAGCCTTTACATACTTCAAGAATTTTAAAGCTATAGCTAAAAAACAGAGTGGGTATCATGTCAAGATACTCAGAACAGATAGAGGGGGAGAGTTTACCTCTAATGAGTTTGCTGATTTTTGTATCAAGAATGGGATACAGAGACAACTTACTGCTGCATATACACCTTAGCAGAATGGTATTGATGAAAGAAAGAACCGTACCATCATGGAAATGGCACGAAGCATGTTGCAAACAAAAAATCTTCCAAATACTTTTTGGGGAGAAGTAGTTGCCACTATAGTATATATTTTGAATAGAAGTCCCACAAAAGTTGTTCAAAACATCACTTCAAAGGAAGCTTGGAGTGGTCACAAGCCCTCAGTGGCTCATCTTCGAGTCTTTGGATGTTTGGCATATGTGCACGTTCCAGTTCAAAAGCGGAAGAAGTTGGATGCCAAATCCCAACTTTGTATCTTTGTGGGATATTCTACTGCAACTAAGGGATATAGATTCTATAATCCTGACACAAAGTAATGGATTGTTAGTCGGGATGTGATTTTTGATGAAGGGGGAGTATGGCAGTGGAAAGATGTTGTGCAGCTAAATCCATCAATAATCATAAACATGGAAGATAATACTGTTCCTCCTCTCCCCACAAGCTCAAGTGGAAGTTCAAGCTCAAGTTTCAGTCCTCCAAGTTCACCCAGTTCTTCTAGTAGCACAAATTCAGATAGTGATTCACCTCCACCATCACCTCCAGCATCAGTTCCAAGAAAGGTACGAAGTTTGGTTGATATTTATCAAAGGAGTGCAAATATAGTTCCATTTGTTAATTTTGCTTTATTTAGTACAATCCAAGTTGAACCCTCTGTGTATGAAGAAGTGGTGAAAGAACCAGTATGGGTTAATGCTATGAATGATGAGATGAATTCCATTCATAAGAATAATACTTGGGAATTAGTGCAACTTCCCAAAGATAAACAGGTGATTGGTGTGAAATGGATCTACAAAGTCAAATATCATGTTGATGGTTCAGTGGAATGACATAAGGCAAGATTAGTTGCCAAAGGATTTGCACAAACTCCCGGAGTGGATTATGCAGAAACTTTTGCTCCTGTGGCTAGACTTGATACAGTAAAGATTATATTGTCTATAGCTGTACAATACAAGTGGCCAATATTTCAAATGGATGTGAAATCAACATTCCTTAATGGTTATATAGATGAGGAAGTTTATGTGGAACGACCTATGGGTTATGAAGTTCAAGGAAAAAAAACACTTAATCTACAAGTTGAAGAAAGCTCTTTATGGGTTGAAGCAAGCTCCTCGTGCCTAGTATGCTAGAATTGATAGTTATTTCATGAAGAAGGGATTCAACATAAGCCACTCAGAGCCAACCCTGTATGTCCAATGTACTGGTAATGATATTCTCATAGTTTTCCTTTATGTTGATGATCTTATTTATACAGGTAACAACAAAACTCTCATAGAGAAGTTTCAAGCATAAATGAAACAAGAATTTGAAATGTCAGATCTGGGACTCATGCACTATTTTCTTGGTGTGGAGGTACTACAAACATCAAAAGGTATATATATTTCTCAAACCAAGTATGTTGCTGATTTATTGAAAAAGTTTAGAATGGTGGCATGCAAAGCATTTGCAACCCCCATAGCAATTGGTGAGAAATTAACTAAGGAGGATATTAGTCCCAAGGTTGATGCTACTTTATATAGAAGTTTGGTTGGTAGTCTCATGTACCTCACAACCACTAGACCCGATATTATGTATAATGTGAGCCTCACCTCTCGGTTCATGCAAGATCCACATGAGTCTCATTGGTGAGTTGCTAAAAGAATTTTGAGATATGTGAGTGGTACACAAAATTTTGGAATTCATTATTCTCCCACTAAACAGTTTGAGTTAGTTGGTTACACAGATTCTGATTGGGTTGGTTCAGTGGATGATAGAAAGTCTACATTTGGATATGTTTTTTCACTTGGTTCTGGAGTTGTTTCTTGGAGTAGTAAAAAATAGGCAACAGTGGCTCTTTCTTCAGTAGAAGCGGAATACATGGCAGCATCATCAACAAGTTCTCAAGCAGTATGGATGAGAAGGATATTGGCAAATCTACATTTGGTTTGAGGAGCATCTAACCACCATTTATTGTGATAATAATAGCACTATTTCCATGACAAAGAATCCTATGTTTCATGCCAGAACGAAACACATAGAGATCCGACATCATTACATCCGTGACTTGGTTCAAGATGGACAAGTGGAGTTGTAGTTTTGTCCTACATCTGAGCAAGTTGTTGATATCTTTAATACCAAGGCTCTTTCTACAACAAATTTTGTGGCCTTGAGAAATCAGTTGGGACTCACCCCTATTGATCATTCAGGGGGAGATTGAAGATATGAATAAGTCAATAGTTTCTTTTAGTTTTAAAACAGTTTTTAAAGCACCTTTTACAGCAGCAGTTTGCATACTGCACATATTTCATAGTATTAGCTTTAGTTTTTCTTTGCTTTAAATCTTGTTGGATGCTTTGGCATCTTTCCCTTTGGTAGCTTTGTTTTTTTTCAGCTTTTCCTATCTTTAGTTTCGTCACACCTTGTTTGTTGATCTTAAAAACCTCTTTATATAAGAGATGATTGTAATAGATTTACATGCAGTTTTTGAATAACAAACAATTAATTCCAATGCTGCTGTTCGCTTAGTATTTTGAGCAGATCCATTATTTTTATTTTTTTTAATGAATACATTTATTCTCTTTCAGAATGATATTTCCAGTTTAGTGTAAGAGCAATAAATTTCATCTTTCAACCCCTAGCCATGTGTTCGTAGACGAGAATATAGTCATTTTTGTGCTGGTAGTAGCCTAGGAGTGCCGTCAAATTAGGGTGCCGAAGGCGCAATAGAAGCTCCACTTCTTGGTGGAAATGTTCTCACTTCTGTAGCTTTACTATCCACTTAATCGCCACCAGTTTACCACTTGAGAGGTTGCCGAGGAATACTTTGGCGGAGCCGCCTTGGCCAAGCACCCGCCCAAGATCAAATCATGTCGTCGCCTGGCGGAGCTCGCGCTTGGTAAATATGTACAAACCCTCCATCAGAAGAGGGCTTCTGCTTCGTGTCAAAGTCTCCGCCGTGCCGGCAACAGTGGATTCATCGTCGGAGTGGCGTAGTCTCTTCACCTTTGCAACGAAATGAAATACTAGCGCTACAACGGCAATGGCTCCTCCTACTGCGACCCCCGCACATATGCCGATTCGAACCGGCTGGGCTTAAACATCACACACTAAGCTTTGACTGCTTAGGTGGATGTGGGCCCATTCCTTTCTCCTGGTGTCCAGTACTGTCCGTTTCCGTTTAAAACCGTCTGGCCTCCCGTCCCGTCCGTTTCCGTTCAAAACATAGTCATCATTCACGTTTGGATTTGAATTGTTCCCGCGCTCGCTTTCCATCGCATAAAATAAAGCAGATGCCAAGGGGCACTCCCGCCTACATCGCCACTATCATGGAATACCTCGCAGCGAGGTATTTTCATGGCCTTTCTTGCTTTACGCAAATGGTTTCTGCAGTGGACAAAAGACATGGGCGTGCTCAGGATGCAGGCGATGCAACAAACAGATTTCCCTCCCGATCAGTTTTATTTGCCACATACTCCCTACCTGTGCAAAAATGGGAGCTCTGGAACAGCGTATTGACGTCCATCAAAGTCTAAAGAAGGTTGATTATTGTTAAATATCACAGTTGGAAATGCTCTGTTAGACGTGTATATAAAATGTGGAAGCATAGACAAGGCACATGAACTATTTAACCGTATGACTCAAATAAATTTGTCTCATGGAATGTTATGATTGCAGGGCATGCACAAATCACGTTTGTTGAAAAGGATATAGGAACTTTCAACCAAATGCGATTGTCTGGTGTAAAGCCACACTCCGCAACTTTTTCCAGCATCCTCCCAGCCTGTGCGAAAATGGGCGCTTTGGAACAGGGTATGGACATCAATCACGGTCGAGGATTTTTATCAGGCGTTGTAGTTGCAACTTCCATGTTAGACATGTATGAAAAATGTGTAAGCTTAGACAAGGCACATGAACTTTTTGACAGGATGGCTACAAAAATTGTTTGACAGAATGTCATGATTGCAAGATATGCAAAATGTGGAAGGCACATGAATTGTTTGACAAAATGCCTCAATGAAAAATGTTCTCATGGAACACCTTGATTGCAAGATATTAACAAAATGGATTGAAGACCTCTTCTTAGCTTCACGAAGTGCAAAAACATCCAATGATCAGTTGTAGTAACTCACCAGATCTCTGAGAATCTTAAATATCTGCAGATTCTTTATTCAACAGTATGAATCTAGTCTCAATGTCAGGAATGATATCAATCGAAGAAAACCCATAGCATTTAAATCCATCGAGAGGAAGAGTACTCACACTTACAAGAGCAATGCTATCAATAATTACTTCTATGTCTATCATGCTCTTATTCCAAATGTAATATTGTCTCATGGCCTTGGTATATTCCTTGTCACTAATGAGGGTATAGATATTACACACAAACATGGAAGAGATGTCAATGTTGACATCATGTCAAATAAATCTTTTGACGAGATCCATACTAAACATTTCAAAAATGACAACCAAGATATCACCACCTTGGAAGAAGAAAACTTTTCTAAATCTAGCTTCATTGATCTCCACAACAATGGTCATCTACTAAAATTCACAACCAAAGTGAATGAGCAACTCCATTGTGACTTTTTTAGTAGAAAAAAGAGCCTAGAAAGGAGAGAGAGATTGAAATAAATGATTATCATTTATCTAAGGAGTGAGAAGCATCTGACAAAAAATAATGAGGTCAAAACCCTCTTGAACTAAACCAAATTTGTGGGAAGTATCACTCCAACATAGGAATTGATTGGTACATGATGCCAAGGAATGATCTTAGAAGGTGGAATGATTGTACCAACATCAAGATTAAATGTGTTATTGGTCCTATATATTTGTAAGGCTAGGCCAACCACCGATAGCAATGTGTGACAATTAAAGATGTTAACTTGGTAGAATACATACTTCATTCAAAGTGATGTTTATTCTCCAATTAATAGAGCATCTTTTCTATATGCATAGAATGATCACTATGAAACTTCCCTTAATTATTATCATGTCAATGTTGCATGATTTAGACAATAAGAAACCAAGCAAACAGTCTTCAACTTTTACTTCATTCTGAGATCAATTCCCTCAAATTATTATAGAAGCCAATTTTTTCTAGGATTTTCATGAGAAACCTCCAATTACTTCATTATATGATTTTTTAATATTAAACTTGATTATCATGCCTTTTATTTGTATTAGAAATTGGGTGATTGCTTTCATGCCTAGTGTTGATACCTTCAATGATGGATATTTCGAGGATTGAGTAATTGCTTTCATGTATAATGCTTGAGTTCACTTACAAGGAATCCAAATTGATCTCTTCCTTAGTGAAAGGTGCCATTAAGATTTGATTATCTTCACTGGTGATAATGAATGAAATGAACTATAAAAAGTCTATTTGATCCTACAAGTTTGAATCCTCCTCCAAGTAGTTCACTAAAAAAGAAGATTGATTCAACTTTAATGATTTTAGGATCAACGAGATATTCTCCTCTATGAGATTTGGTAGAAGTGATTTTCTTAGCTTCTTCTTTCCCTAGTTAATTTGTGAAAAAAAATTATGTTCTTTTTGAACCTTTAGCTAGCTAAATTTCTCAAGATTGTTGCCTCTAGATTTTATTTTTCTTTGCTTGTACATCTATTAGTTTTGAGATAAGATATATTTCCTTCATGAATTGATCCTAGTTCATCCCTCTAACTATGATTAATTCATTGAGAGTATTTAGTTCTATTTCAATCCTTTCCTTCTCAATAGATTATTCTTGAAAAAATATATTATTGTTCCAATCTTTGTGGATATTTTAGGACTACGAGTTTTTACTAGAGCATACCTCTTGGTGCTTCTTACTTTTACAAGCTCACTTGCCCAATTTTTAACAATATCTATGAAGGATTGATCTAAAAACTACATATTTTAAAGATGAATGTGCATTTGGGGTTTAGATGATCTTTCGTGACTTGTAAAGTTGACAAAAGTGATCTAACCCCAAGCATATGACTATTTCACATTTTATGGAATCTTTATACTCAATCCATTTGGGAAAGATACAAAATATATCTAATATCTTTAATATTTTTCTTAAACTTGGCCTTTTGTTTGTCTATGTGAGTCTTCCATTCCTATGTGTTAAATGTAAGAGTGTATTAATTTAGATAAAGGAACTAAAATCAATTTCTGACTAAGTGGACCTTGTTATACCTACCAATTTGTCATTTGATGTTAATATTGTAGTAAAATATTCACATACCATGTATAATTAATGTATGATGGGTTTTATGATGTAATAAATTATCTCCCATAGTTATCTCCTAAGGGTGGAGCAATTAAGTCCATATATGGTGAAAATAAAAACTTATAGTTTGGAGACAATGATAATTTCCTAAAAGAGTTTCCAATTGGTTATTTGGTTTAATCTACCTATTTTGATAAGATTTGGAAACCATTGGAGGCACCTTTTGCTTTGATATATGAAGCGTTTATTCATGCTAATTTTGTAGCGTATTTTCCTCTTTAGAATTGATTTTAGTTTTTTGTAAAAGGATGATGTCTAGTTTCTATATATCTAAGAAATACTTTACGAAGTGGATTTTTGATATAGTCATCATAAAACGTGGGTTCAATGAAGGAATATTCAACCATCTAGACTAACATCAAAATACACACACAACACAAAGATCTCATAAAAACAACAAATTATTATTTATTTAAGTTTACTTGATTATCACCATGATTACAACTTCTCACTTTTTGTAGCAGGATCTCTTACATGCTAGGGCATATCTATTTCTTACACTTAATATGACAATTCAAACATAGATCACACTAAAATATGACCCCATAAACACTAGTCTAATTACTGAGCCACTATGTTGTATTATTATTTCCCTTTGGATTGCACTCTATTTCATACTTCTCAAGTTCTCTACTCACAATCTTTATAGATGATACCTTATAGTCTCACCCTATGTATGTTTTACCTCTTCACTTCTTCCATTACCTCTTCATGTACCTTTATTTGATCCAAAACTCAATATTTATAACATCCACAAATTTTTCTAATGATCTATGTTGGCCATAAGATAGAGCAAATTCCAATACCACATGTAACAGGTCATCAACTATAAATAGAAAAATTATAAATTTAAGTGGAAAAAAGGTGGATAAACGTCCTCATGATGCTCAACACTCATTGTCAATGGTTCAATACATACTTAAAAAAAATATCTGTTGGTGCAAACTCTAAATAACTTGCCACACATGAAAACAATCCTAATTTTTCACAACTATCCACCTAGTAGATACTCTTGTAGCAATTTATTATCTTTTTCTCATTATTGTTAGATATTAACATGAAACTAAAAAATAAAAAAATATGACTATTCCTAAAACTTTGAAAGCCAATTTCACATTATCATCAAATACAACAAATTTCATCATCACAAACTAATATCTACAAACTAATAGAGAAACAAATAACTAAACTAAACCACTTTTCTAGAATGGTGCAAGATTACCACACTACCTAAGGATGTCCCACATCACACACTTGGAGTTGATAAAAAAATGAATCTCATATTCTAATACAAGATACCCCTAACTAGGAATTTCACATCTGAACAAGTATACCTCAAGCAATCCACCCTATGCACTAATTTTTGTAGGAGTATTTGAAATTTGATTCTATCAATCACCTTCTATATTAGTTTTCTATTTCTTGTATTTCATCACAATCTTCTTTATCCCTAACATCAATTAGCCTCTTTTTTTGTTGCATATAATCTTATATTATTACATTCTTTAGTATTGCATGTTCCTCAATGAAACTCATTATCATGTTATTTATCTACCATGTCCTTTGGTTGAGATGTCTATCGTCACATTCCCTTATCTATAGTACTTCTTTTGCATTTACATTATTTTTTGGTTATCCAACAGTAGCACATATCCTTGGAATCAATCAATATCACTCCTTTCCAACACACACCCTTGCATCATTATAAAATTATCCCTCACTCACCCTTAGGGGCATCAACTCATATCTTTAGACATATTTGTGTATGTTTTATGTTTTATCCCTCTAATCATACATAGACACCATACATGACACAAATCCATCAACACAATGTTACATAAAACCTCATCATAATATGCTCCAATGTTGAACCTCACCAAATACTTTTCTTCTATAGTACCTTATCTCACTACTACAACCATCCAATCTTATATGGGTGCGACTGCTTCATCCACCTTAGCCCAAAATTTTCTACCATTTCTATAGACTCCAAATTATCCATACTCACTACTCCTTGTTCTATACTCACAATCTCCATCCAAAACCAAATAGTCTCACTCTTCTTCCATTCTACCTCTTTTTTTCTTCCTTTACCTCTTTTCTTACCTTCATTCAAGGCAAAAAATAGTATATATAGCATTAAAAAAATCCAATTTGATCAATACTAGCCACAACATAGCACAAGGCCTAACACCACATGTAAAATGTCATCAACCAAAAATAATATAATCAAATTCAAAGGGCTAAACAATGGAGAAAACTCTTCTAATAATTTTTCTCAGAGGTTAGAATGGGTGATGAAATATATTCTTCATTTAGCTTCTAATTTTGAAGTGATTTCCTTTATTCATGTTCTGAGAGAGTGGAATAAGGTCGCGGACTATTTGACCAAATGGGCCTCTAAGGAAGAGAATGGTTGGATGGTGGAGAATTGGAGGAATCTATCATAGGACCATTTCCTTCTACTTCAACGAGTTATTGATGATGACAAGATGGGTTAATTTTGAGTATTCTTGTTGGGCTATGTCACATGCCCTTTGGAGATATTGGCAAGTTCTGTCTTGGGGGTTTGGTTTTGTAGAGATCTTGTGTGGATTCTCCTTTATCTTTTTATTAAGATGGCAATGACCATTTGGAAGTCCCTTTGGTTCTTTGAGTCATGTACTTAAGCTCTCATTAATATATTCTTCTTTTTACCCTAAAAAAAAATGGAGAAAAATCCATGTGGTGCTCAACACTTGTCCTCAAGGGTTCAATTAATCTTTATCTTCTATTATTCCAAACTTTAAATCACTTGCTACGTATGAAAATAATCCTAACTATGCACATTTTTCCACCTAATAGATGCTCTCAAAAGTTAGTTTACTATTTTTTCTCATTAAATTATTCTCAAATTTGAATATGACACTAAAAAATAATAACTTAAACTATTCTAAAACTTGTAGAAGACAATCTAAAGTTCTAAGGAAATGTGGTAGCTTTATGCATCATAAACTACTAACTACAACTAACAAACAAACAAACATTTAAACTGAAGTAAAAATATCCACCTTTTCATAATGATTCAAGATTACCATATTGCCTAGGCATGCTCTTGCATTATTTTTGTTAGGTGCATTTAGGCCTATAACATTCTAAGTTAATATTGTCATTGTAGTGGTGGGGGGTGCTTCCCCCTACTTTGATTTTTTCTTACCAAAATTTAGTGTAGATTGAGAACTAGATTTGATCTTTTCAATTGTGACTTCTTGAACTATCTTAAACCCCATTCTTATTTTGGGGTTGCAGTTAGCTTGGCCTTTTGTGTCTCATATTATGGTATTGATAAAAAATCCATTGAGACCAATAATTTGGCTTCCTCATCTTGTACCTTAAGGTAGTCCTCATATGATTCTAAGCCATTGGACTTGTTTTCTAATGATTTGATTTTTAGTTGAAGTGGAATTTCTTTAGTTTTTCCACCAAACTAGGAGAGAAAGTCATCTTAGTTGAAATGGATCAACTAGTTTTGATAGGGTAGCTATAATATACCCATTTCCTTTAATATTGTGTTGGGATTTTTTATTTAAGGATTCCTTAGGCTCAAATAATGATTTTCTAACCAATTTCATAATAATTTATAGGATATTCTATCTATATTTTTTGTTTAATGAAATTTTAATTTATACTACCTACAAAAGATTGGACTAACCTCAGTTCCTATCAAAAAATTCTACTTCCCTATATTATATTCTAGTAAAGTTACATTTGATAAGGTTTTGGACAAATATATTCTTATACATACCCTAGCATAGACCCTAGAATCTCCCTACATAATTAATTCATCTAAGATTTTAAAATTTTAAAGTGAGTTGCCAATCTACTCCAAGGTTGTGTGGTACAACTAATTCAAGAAGACAGAAAACTCTAACACCTCCATTGTTATCATTTAAGGAACAAGTTATATTAACTAAAACTTGATTTAAAATTAAGAACATTCAACTAGGTGGAATTTGAGTACCATGGACAACGTGATAAAGGAAATGAATAACACGAGTCTATGGTCTAGATTTTTAACTTGAAGCACATGTGAAAGTGGCATACATATTTTAAATTTTTAAATGATGTGAAATAATTGAATGTAAACTTTTTATTTTTATTTTATGTTATTTTAAAATTTTAAATAAAAAATATTAGTTTATTTTTCAAAACTCGACACTTTTCTTTAATTATTTAAAAAGTTCAAAAAATGATATCGTCTCAAGTAATATTCTCTCCTCTAGGGCATCATGTATTTTTTAAATTTATTTTAAAAATATTATTTGTTTAGGTAAAAGGTGAGAGATCATCGATAATAAATATATTAATAAAGTGAAATGAAAATATACAGTTAAAAATGTAGTCTAGTTAGATGCTCAAGTTTGAGAGAGAGAGGGCCAATTAAGGAAGAAGTTGAAGCATTGGTAGTTAGTTGAGAAGACATCAATTTCAAAGTGGACACGAAGGAAGGAGAAGTAGTAGGGGGTCAAGGAAGAGCATTTCAAAATAGGAATTTAGGTGTTTAAAAACCTCTAAGACCCTAGTTGACAAAGACTCAAGGCTAGCCACTATGAGAGTGTAGGGCATGCGTGAAAGCTACTATAAAATTGCTAGTCAAACTAGTCAACATAGTATTGAAAACATAAGAAGCTACATGACAATTATTTATCATTTCAAGAGGGAATAAATCTCATAGTTTGAGGTTCACCCATTATATATTGTCATAGGAAATGACAACTTGACTATAGATAGTTGATGGTAGTAGAAAATCTTTAATGTACTCATAAGCAATTATATTTGGGAAGTCTATATCTTACCCCAAGTTCGTATAGTTAGAGAGGAAATTTGAGATGATACAAAAGTAGTAAATATCTTGGTTCCACCTTGAAGATCATCACCTAAAATAGCTTTGAAGGCCCTTTTCAACATTGGGCTAGTCCATAGAGAAAATGTATGCTAGTAAGATGGAGTCAATTGGACTTAGAATGAGTGGTTAGGTTTCTTATGTAAGCACATAAATCCTTCTATTTATTTCCACCTCACCCCTTCTAATAGGATGTAGAGAAGAAGAGTAGGATGACAATTGAAATAGTAAGAGACCATAAATAAGAATGTGCCAATGATCAGCCAAAGGAGGTGAGTAAAGGGAAAACTATCATTCATATTTAGTATTGATTTAGAGGTATGTTGTGGTGGTACTATATAGTTAATAAAATCCTAAATAGGAGATCTTTAGATGAAAAGTGGATTTAAAAACTAGCTTCCCATAATTGTTTACCATGTGGAGTTGTAGGGTGAGTAAATGAGTCATTTGGTTGAGAAGATTTAAATGGTGCATAGACTTTAGTAATTAATGAAAGGGTACATGAAATTAAACTATGTGATCATTATAAAAAAGATATTTGTAAATTGTGATACTCTACGTTCGAAGATGAGTCATAGACCATAGTATTTTCAATTCGGTCAATTCTCATATTGGCTAGAATATGGTAGTTTGATTTTCTTCTCTATAATAATAGTTTAATTCATGTGAGGCCAGGTCATCCTTATGTTGTGAATGAGACAAAACAGAAAAAAATTAAATTAAATTAAATTAAATTATTGGAGAAAGAAATCAACCTTATATTAGGGTACTAATGACCTACTTGTAGAGAAAATATAAGAAAAATATTATTAATTAGAAGAATAATAAATATTTTTAGAAACAATGCTTTTAGATCTACAAAAGTCTATTATTTTGTTTCTCAAAAAAATTATTAATGTTAATAGAAGTGGAGGTAATGCTGCACTTTTCAAATAATTTCAAAAAGTTTATAAGTTGACACTAAACACTACTACACATTTTTGTTAATA
>VDFB02130541.1:0-16074 GCA_007258455.2 Sequoia sempervirens
CTCATCTGAGCGACATGCACAAAATTAGGGTTTCGAGCTTCAGCGCTGAAAATGAGGAGTCAAAGGTCAAAATGTTCAAAACTGAAGTACCCATCACGATCGGCATCCTTTCGAGAGTCTGCTGGCAAAATTTGAAGGCAATCGGAGAACCTACTATTTTTAGTAAGGCATTTTGGACAGGGGCTATAAATAGAAAGTTGGTCTCGGCGTTAGCACAAATGGGCAAGTTCACCAGCGATGGGCACACTGTCCGAATTTCAAAGCAAACGGAGCAAGGAAGGCCTCTGAAACAGGCACTTACTATAAATAGTAAGTCACCTCAGCAGCAGCTATAATTGGCAGGTCAGCACCAAATCTCAGCAAATGCAGGTCAAGCACGTGATGAAAAGTCCGTGGCGCAAATTCCAAAGCAAACAGAGTTACGGAGAATCGAAAATCAGACAATTGCTATTTTTAGCAGGTCAATTAGGGTTTCCTAAAATCAAGGGCGGAACCCGACAGTCACACAGGATCAGCATCCGACGGCGATCACCATGTTTCGGGCATTCAATACGCAAAACTTGAAGACTTTCTGAGAAGTTGCTATTTTTAGCAGGTTACTAAAAATAGCAGGTACAAACGGACATCAGGCGCTGACAGAAAAGGTTAGTCGAAATTCAAAGCAAAGTAAAAATCAGGCATCAGGAGTCAGCATCCAGTCAACGGCGCGAAATTTCAGGAACTTTCTAAAATTAGAAAGTCAAGGCGAGTTAGGGTTGACCACGGAAAATCAACTCAAATCTGGCAACAGGCGTAAAATTTGCTAAATTGGATAAAATTTCAAATCCGGCATTAAAGCTCACTTTGAAGGCTGAACAGAGGTAAAAAAAAAAAATTTTTAAGTCCGGAAACTTGACGGAGACCCTGCCAAATGCGCCCAAGGTCATGAAGATGTTATAACATGAAAATTTTTCTAAGGCATTTCAAAATTGAACGTAGCCATGCTCATTTGCGCCCAAAACAAAAGCTGAAAGCTTTACATATCAAATGCGCCCCAAGATGAATGCTTGACCTCTTGTATGCGCCCTGGAGACAAGAGGAGTAAAGTGATGAGATTTTGTCAAAAACTGAAAGTTAAGCATGCAAAATACGCCCCAGCAGGTGGACACATAAAAAAAACGCCTAAGTCATGAAAGTGGAAATGCGCCTCAAACTGGAAGCTGATGTAAAATGCGCCTAGATTGAAACTAGAAGGAGAGTATAGGATTTGCGCCTGGGGACGTTGAAATTGAAACTTAAGAATGCCATTTGCGCCCCTCTGAAATCAAAAGCACCATGATTAAATGCGCCTGGCATTAAAATGGAAACTCCATGCCCCAAATGCGCCTAGCTTGGATAGAAAATTAATAAAATTAAAAGGCGTTTAAAAAAATAATCAAGTGGAGATTTTAAATTTTAAATTTTGACTTCAAAGACACGTGAAATTTTCTCAGCATGATTAAATCGAAAGGCATTCGGAGGAAATTAAAATTTCTCTTAGCGAGACAGAGAAATTAAATTTAATTAATTAATTAATTATTTTCCTAAGTCTAATATTAAATTCCCCCTTCGATTTTGACCCATGCAATTTTAATATTTCGGACGATTTAACAAGGGGAATTTGTTTTGGAAGTTAATTACGGACGGAAAATAAACTTATGCCTAGCCAGTTTCGACAATTGATATCGAATTTTTTAAATGCGTTGAAAGAATAAATTTTAATTAATTAAAAAGTGCCATTTTAAAACGCAGTCGAGGTAACTTCAAATCGATGTAAAAATGATTTTCTCGAAATCACTAGAGGTAACTGGCAGTCGGGAGGGAATTTTAAATTTAAATCGAGGAAAGAATCTCCCCGAATAGCAGATTGTCATAATAACTGCCCGACGACTGGAATATTCCCTTTTAAAATTAGCAAACGCGTCAGTCATTATGAAGGGAATAAAAGGCATCTGCTAAAATTAGCGCCAGCCTTTTGCTATAAAACTTCGAAGATTTTCATTATCGCCTCACAAGATTCGAAGTTGAGATTTATGCTGGCAAACTGAGTTGTGAGATTTAATTCGAGAAGTTGCTGAAAGTTCGATTGTTGAAGTTTGAGATTGAAGTTGCTGAAAGTTCGATTGTTGGAGTTGCTGAGATTCGAGGTTGCAAGTTGCGAAGTGCTTCGAAGTAAAAGGGTTTAGCATTTTCTTTTTCTTCACGTTATCGAGGTATGTCTTCGAAGTTGCTGAAGCTTTTTATTTTGCTAAAGAATCAAAATGCTTTTAAAGTTTAAAGTTGAAATGCTGAAATGCTTTATTTATGCTGAGAGTTAAATTGCTGAGTATTGGAATCGAATTGGATTTAAATTGTAATGCCTTCGAAGTTGCTGTTTTATAATTTTCGAAGTGTTAGCTTTTGATTGCTTTTCGAAGTTGCTGTTTTATAACTTCGAAAAGCTGATTTTAATTTGTCGAAGCTTGCTGATTTTAAACTTGCACGTTTAAAAAACTCTCGAATGTATTTTCTTCGAAGTTGCTGATGTATAACTGTCGAAGAATTGATTTCTGACTTGGTAGTTTATAATTCGATGGCTTGCTGATTTTAATTCGAAATTGCTGATTTTAAAATTTGCTGATACTTAGCACGCTTTTTCGAAGTTGAAGTTAATAGAGTAAAATTCTCGTGAGAAGTTAGGTTATTTATTCTGGCTGCGAGTTGCTGGAGGTTGAGGTTTTAATCTTGAGAAGTCAAAGTTGGATGCTAACGCTACTAACGTGTATTTATTTTGCAGCCGCCAGCCGCCTCACGTGATTGTCGTTTTTAAAAGTTGATGGAGTAATATTCGCTTTTGTTTTGCAGATGGCTGACGCTGTTGGAACTAGCAAGGCTGGAGCTAAGGCTGCAAACAATGAAGCTGTTAAGGAGAACGCCTCCAGGCAGGCGATCATCAAAGGCCTGAAGAAATCCTTCGTCCCCGAATCAAAGATCACCTCAAAGTACGGCAATTTGACGGATACCAACCTCGGGTCCTTCAACCTCGAGGCCTTCACACGCCGAATGTACGGGCAAGGCGGCAACCTTCCAACATATGCATCACAGAATATCGTGAAGAGTGGGTTGTACAACGCAGCAGGCTTCCAACCGGCAGTCCGTTGTCCTGAGTTAATCCTCGAGTGCGCCAACTACTATAATACTGAGGATCGGACTATCACCTCTCCTGGTGGTTTGATCATGGCCAATCTCGCTCCAGATGCAATCGGCGAGGCATTTGGAATCCTTGCCACGGACAACATGATGTATAAGTCCAAGGCCAAGGCGGATAAGATGTACGCCACAACCTTCGAGAAGTGCATGAAGAGAATAAACACCACATGGATGCGCAAGCCAAAGCCCCCGGCTGCCAGGCTACCGAAACAAATAATATCAGAAGAGCTGAAGCAGGAATATTGCGACATCATTATGTTGCTCAGCAGGATCAATGGTAGCCCACAGTCTTTCATTTTCGAGCCATGGATGTTCTTTTACATCAGTGTGGTGCTCGAAGGGGACGAGCAAGTGAACTGGGCGAAGATGATAAGTGACAACATCGATGAGCAGTTCCGGAACCTCAGAAGAACAAAAACATTTTATATGAGCTCATACGTCATCTATATGTTGGCTCGAATGACCAAGTACAGGGGATTGGCGTACCAGGAGCCGATTGGCTGCGGCTACAATCAGTTTAAGATTCACCAGTCATGCAGGCAGCTACATCTCACTCACACTGGTGACTTCCAAAGAGTGAATGACGCCTTTACCATGTACATCACGAGAACACTTCAGCAAAGGCTACAGCAGAGGATCTCCGAGGAGGCACAGGCGTTGATCGAAGAATACGGGTGTTGGTTCATCCAATTCCCAAAATTTACCTATTTGAGGTTGCCAGGGTACGATTCGTACGTGTACAAGCTACCAAGGTACCCCACTAACAGGATGATCCTACTTGAGTTGTCTAGGCAGTTGGTGGCCTACGACAAGATTATAAGGCGTAAGAAGGGAGGTCTTCATTTTCCCATTGTGTTGGGAAATTCACTCGAGGAGTGCCCGACTTTGCAAGCAGCCAAGGAGGCTGAGGATGAGCTAAAGTTTTACAAGCTGACTCTTCACACGAGCCGACAGAATTTTGACCCTAAGAGGATGATTGGAACAGTACAAGGAGAAGAATTTAAGCACAAGGCTCACCTAGAGGACTTTTGGGCAAATGCTGCAGGCGAGGACGAGATCAGAAAAAGGACGTTCTCAAGGCTGCCTCTAAAGCTAATCAGGGAGTGTGAGGTGATTAGGGTGCCGGATCAACTGGAAGAGGATACTAGGGTCACCCATCCAGATTTTGAGGCAGTGAAGAACACGCCAATACCACCTATAGATTGGGCCGAGCCGGAGATTGTGGATCTAGAAACCTTGTCTATCCCAGTCATGACATTCACTAGGGCTTGGGTGGATGAGCGTGTCATCAGATTAGAAGGAGGTCAGTCGCTCTCACGTATGACCTCATGGGTGATGGAAGGCCACCGGTGGTAGCAAAAAGGAAGAAGCAGCTCACACGAGGTCCGGAACCAAAAAGAAGAGAGCCCGTTCAGCCAGAGCCCGTTCAGCCAGAACCTCAGGGATCGGAAGACACGTCCTCAACTCAGTTGGTGTCTCACGCTTCCAGTGTACGTGAAGTATCATTATTTGCTAGTCAGAGAGCTAAAGGGAATGAAGAGCTGGAGGATGGAGAAATTAACCAGCCAATGCCCAGGGAGGTGGATACTCAGAGTGTGAATGATCCTGAAGCTGCTAGTAAGCGGGATGAAGGGGAAGACACGGACATGGACACCCACTTCGATTATTCCTTCGGAGAGGAAGATGCTGGGGCACATGAAGGAAGTGATCAAGAGGTCGAGATAATTGAGCCTCCACCAAACACCCCTCGGGAAGAAGTTCGGGAAGTGGAAGCCACTGAGGAGCAGCCTCTGATTGTTTATGATATTCAACGAAATTGGCTTACACAGGCAATCCGAAGGGACCAAGATGATGACGCCAGCCTAGCAATTGAAATGGAAGCACTCTTGAATAGGACAAGCAAGTCACCGAAGCGGAAGAGGGCGAGAAAATATACAAGGATAGAAACTAACGAGGCAGGTTCCCGTAGTCTTCATATCGCTGCCCCAAGGGAGGATCACGATTTGAGTGATGCGATGCCAGAGAAATACACAATCACCACTGTTGAGTTGGGACGCCCTTCTGGAGCACAGGTGGTGGAAGAAGCTGAAACTTCGTTTCAGGCATTAAAAGATAGGCTGGTAAAGAAAGAAGGAAAATATAAGAGATTGAAGAAAGAGCACAGGGCGTTGGTCGAATATGTGCAAAACCTCGCACATCCGGTTGCTCAAGGTAATCCAGCAGCGGAGCTTCCACCCGAGGTGCCACGTGAGCCGATCAACGGCTTGGAGGAAATGAAAAGGGCTGTGCGAGAAGGAGATAAGTGGGTGAGTGGTGTACGTGTTGAGGCTGAAAAGTTCATGGCAGATCTCGCCTCGGCATTCCAAAATGCTTCCAGTATTCTTTCACGTTTAGATGATGTTGAGCAGGCTTGGGGGGATACCCACATCTTCCAGGACAATACTATCCCACGCCTTGCTGTTTTGATGCGTGTTCCCACGCAAACTCTCGTGAATGAGGGAGTAATTCAGGCTGGTGACAGATATGACTTCCGTGGATGGCATTCGGCAGCGTTCACAGGCAAGAGTTTCTTTGATACTGCAGCAATAGAGTCTTCCAGGATCAGAAAGGCCATGAGGAATATTCGTGAGAGTATTCTCAACACTTTGGAGTCGGTATTTGCAAGAAGGCTTACTAATGAGGAGGTAGATGCAGAAGGATTAAGGGCAAGATTGCGGCCGTTCTTTTCAGAAGTGAGGACATTTTCCCAGCTAGATTTTGAAAACATCTCTACGTTTTCAACGATCATTCAGAGCACACAGGATTCCATCGAGACTTGGGGAAAATCTTGCGAGAAACATGAACAAATGCTGGCCATCTTGGAGTATCAGTTGAATCTCACTCCATCAATTTCAGAGGAAGAGGTCGACGCGGTGTTGGCAAGATTCATAGCGTACGCGGTCAGAGAGAAGAGCAAAGGAATCCGGGTCATGGACGAGAATCTTCTAGAAGGTTAGTGGGCATTAATTGCTCATACTGGTCAAAGGAGGAATCTGCTATTTTTAGGAGCATTTATGACGCCACTCCTCCACCTTCTGGCGGTTTTTAGGGCAAACTCGTCTAGGGCTGAGGTGGCTCAATCCGAGCCCTCCATTGTAATTTGATCTGGGCCGTCAATTCAAATAGGCCAGCTATATAAGGGGGAGTCCCCCTCATTTGTACAGTAGTAGTCATAGAATCAGAGAATAGAGAGCAATTGTTGAAGCAGAATAGAGAGTAGAAGCTTTTAAGTTAGATTAGTTTTTCATTTGCATTGTTGAAGAAGAAGGGGAATTCTCCCTTAGAGAATTTTGTAAGAGATTGTCACATAAGATTATTCTCAATAAAGCTTTTCATTGATGATGAATTTCAACTTTGTTTGGAATAGTTCGTGAGGTTTCTTATTCCCTTTGACTTCAATTAGGAACTTAATTTCATGCTTGTAGTTAAATATGGATGTTTATGCTTAATATAAGTGAGTTTCTTTTATCCATACCACTAACGTTCTTGCTGATGGTAAGTCCGTCTTGTGTGGTCAACTGGACTTTCAGTACTTAACTTCAATCAAGGTTCATAGGTGGTTATGCATCGTTGTGATGGTAGTTGCTCTATCGAATCGTGATTTGAACATCATTTTCACCCTCTGAAGATTGCACTTACCTTGTTGACACTGTCTAACAGGAGGCTAAACAATGTTTGTCGAAATTCATTTAGATTGAGCGTAATATCCATTTGCATTTAGATTAGAAGTTAGACTTTAGAAATCTCTGCAACCATTCAATTCCGCATAATCTTGATTAGTTTTAGGAAATTTGCATCATAAAGCTGAATCATTCGCGCATAAATCCCCTTCAAAAGCACGCATTGGTTGCCACTACACACCTCGTGAACAACTACGTAAGTCCCCTCGTGAGTACACAGCATACACACATCAACCAAACTGAGCCTATTCGCATTTAAAGAACCTTGGAGTTGAAGGCGTGATCTCACTCGCAATCTTAGCACGTCGAATACTTTGTTCAAGAGAGAATAGGGGATCCATTTGGAAACTTTGTTCTACCTGGTTGGTGAGGTCACAAAAATCACATCAACAGTAAGCAATAACCCTAGGGCATCTGAGACACTGACGAAAATCGAAGATTTCCACATAGGGAGGAAATACTCGAGACTCACCCTTAACTTAAGATTTTCAATGAATTACCTCAAGAGATCACTTGCACAGGCAAGATAGGCATTCAAGCATGCTTCAAAATGGCCAAACCTTCACAACCAGAGGATTTCAAGCACCCAAGACCAAAGACCAATCCAAGAGGCAAAACTGTAGAAAACACCCAAAAGGCCAAAAAAGGGGGTCCCTGCTTTCAGCGGGGTGTGTGTGTGAAAACTGCACAACAGTTTCCTCGATTTAGTAACTCGGTTTGGGGTTGGCTCATAGACCGCTGTTGGTAGTTTTTTGTACTGTTAACAATTACAGTGTTTAAAGATGTTGGTGGTTGGTGGCTGCACGTTAAGGTGCTAGTTTTCGGTCGTTTTGGAAATTTTTTTTGGGAGGTATCAAACTGAAATGGATGTAATATTTATTTTTAAGTAATATAAAATTTCATGTTATCGACCAAAAAAATAAAAATAAAATTGTATTAAAAAATTATTTTATTACATTAATTTTTTTTAATGTAAACTATAAATAAAATAATATTAAAAAACTAAAATATTAAAAATCAACACATTTACGACACTTTAAAACATAAATAATAAACCTATTTTGAATCTTTAAAAAACCCTAATTTTTTTTTAAAAAAATGCAAAAGCGTGAGATCAGAAACTCGTGAGTCTTTGTAGGGGTTGCGTGAGGGCGTGAGAAGAGTGCGCGAATCACCAACTCATGGTGCCAAAATATCTCAAGAAATGCAACAAATCTGATGGTGGCCAAAGAATAATAAACTTAGAAATGAAACTAATCTGATGGTAGCCGAATAAAAATAACTCAGAAAGGCAACGAATCTGATGGCGGCGACAAAAAAAAAAATCAAAAGTGAAACTAGGTGAACTAGGCGAATTTTAATGAATTTAAAGAAAAAATTTGAGATTTGCCTAAATTCGAACATGATGCTTCAGGTTCGGTGAATACGGTGACACAATCTATATGCATGCATGATTATTTTGTGCCTAGAAACACACTTGGAGCACAACCTTCCTTAAAGGCAACTGGGTGGAATATGGAGGTACATGAAGAGACAAACATTGCTTGTGCGGATTTTTGGTATTTCAACAACATCCCTTTCAATGTGGCAAGTTCTCCTTACTGGCACAATTTGGTTACCGCATTGACAGTTGTAGGAAAAGGCTACAAGGCGCCTTCTCGCATAGACTTGAGTGGGAGGTTAGTTAAACTTAATTTAATTTTTTTGATAAATTTATGTTCTTTAAATTATAGCAATTTATGATGAATTTAAGCTATTTTTTTGTTTACAAATTAAAATTGTGTATTTAATTTCACTTTGTACTTGTAGGTTGCTTAACAATGCAACTGAAAGGGAAAGGGCAGCGGTAGAAGAACAAAGAGAAGAATGGAAAAAATATGGCTGCACTATTCTTTCTGATGGGTGGATGGATGGTAAAAAATGCACCATCATTAATTTTTTGGTAGTTTGCAAAAATGAGGTGGTGTTTTTGAAATTAGTGGATGCCTCTAACATAGTGAAAAATGCAGAAAATTTGGCTCAAATGTTGGAGCAAGTTTGCATGGAGGTTGGAATTGAAAAAGTGGTTGCTTTTCAAGTATTGCAATGTATACCTTGCCACCGTATACTCTCACCTTTCCCACATCAGGATGTGGGTGATCAAAAAGTGGAAGGAGGTTTATTTTAGTTGGTTATCTTTGATCATTTTCTAATGCTAATGAGTTGCAAATTGTGAAAAAAATGGGGTGGATATTACATGCATCCATTTTTCATTGTGGAATTTCAATGCCCATACTTTCCATCATTCTTCACATGTTAGATGTTGTTGGGCACAAAAAGGGTGTTGGTTTGGATAGAGCCATGAGTTTGTTGGTTTCTTTGACTTTGGTGCTGAAAGAGTAGATTTTTGTCTAGTTTTTCAGCAATGTGGTTCTTTCCCATTCTTCTTGTTGGATGATATATAGGAGTTGTCTCTAAAGTCCATATCAATCAACTCTAAGTAGATCAAATGAGATAGATCATTAGAAGTCATTTTGTTAAAACTACAACTTCCTCTTTTTTCTTTTTCTTTTTAAAAGAAACCGGGAGTGAAAATTTATTGAGAATAAGCAAAAAATTACAATAGAAGGGACAAAATGCCCCAACAATGCAGAAAAATATCCAAATTCGGCCCTAAGGAGAAATCACAAGTATCTAAAAAGCCCCCATATGAACCATCCTCCCAACACCAAAGAGCACACAACCATACCAGCTCAACACCTCTAACTTTTATAATCCTCATGAATAAATTGTGCAAGTCTGTGATGAGCCAAACTAGACTTGACTCAAAACCCCCAAATTTAATCTGGAATTTACTTTGAAACCAACACAAGGTGGCTGGAAAGGTTTACTTTGATTCCATTGTGATGTGCCGTGCTCCGGTGATCCACTCTGCTACCACTGTGCTAATACTCGAACACCACTTATGATGAACCAACTCACTGCTGATTTGATTTTTGCTCGTTAAAGGTCTGATTTTTGGTTTGTAATCTGCTTTCTTGTTTTTGATGTTTTTGTGGTTTGATGCCAATTGATTTTAATAAATTTCTTACAACCATATGCATATTAAAAGAACTCAAATTAAACTAACTTATAAAGGATAACTTCCACGTAACTCCAAACACTATTTAAGAGACTTCTTGCATTGCAATGAGTGCTAAAATCATATATATCTTCATACATTTCGAAAGAGACATCATTTACAACAAATACAAACTTGCAGCCAAAAATGCACTGTGAACAGTGCTTGCTACAGTACCCGCGGCCACCATAATACACATAAAATTTAACTTACAACTTTCTCCCGCCAAATGATGGAAGAAAATGTCTCCAATACTAAGGGCGCCCCCTTTAGACAAGATAGCAGCAACTAGGAGAAGGCGTTTTTCTTATTTGAGGAAGTTGAAACCCTTACTTGATGGCGGCTGGCTGTAGGTGGTCAAAATCAGCATCCAACAATCTTCAAAAGCAAGCCACGACCTCAAAAACGTGAATGGAACCTCTAGCAGCAATTTCCCTTGCAATGGATGACTTCTAACACTTGAAAACAGCAAGATATGGCTCCCACAAATCAAGCAAAACTCAGATCTGCACTTTAGGGTGGTCTTTCACACCTTCAAGATGCGTACAATCCTAACTACAAGCCCCAAACCAGGCTTACCCACTGCAGAAATCAAGAAACCCTAGTTTCCTTCTCTCCCAAACTCCACACTTCCAAACTTCAATCAGCAAAATATCATCAAGCATGAAGAGGTCGAACTTTCCTTCTTCCTTTTATAATTTCTCATTGAAAACACTATTCATTAAAATGGCACTATTCACTTAAGTTGTTTCTTTTTTCACTTTATCAATGAATAGTAACTGAAAAATATAAAGTGACCCCTTTAAATAATAGACACATGATCCCTAAGCCTGAGAAGGTGAAATAAATGGTGAAGATCATAATTTTAAGCTCCAATAACACGCCAAACGCGCAAATTCACCATGCCACCAGACTCTGGATATCAATACTGCAAATTCACGACCAAGTGCCCATTCAAGTGACCCTCTATCCAGAACCATTAGCCTATGAGGGTTGATGTTATAGGCTAATCCACCATGTCTGATGCTTGCGAAAGAATGGGGACATTATAGTCCGCCCTCCCTGAAATTGCTTGTCCCCAAGCAATCATTACTGCGAAGAAACCTCACTCCTCGGAAGGCCTGAAAGAAGAACTGTGGAATGTCCCATGCATCGTCAACTACCTCCTAACACGCCAGCATAAACACACCTATGCAAAAATTCCCTGGGTCCCAAACCCATAATGGAAGTCTGCCATGTCTGATAACCTCTGACTTCCGCTGCGTAACTATGATCACAACTTCACCACGCTAAAAATGGTGAAGCAACCTGTCGGAACCCAACACAATATCTCTCTCCAGCCTCTCCAAAACACCCATGGAAGTGATAGCTAATAAACCCATCATGTCCGCTGACACTGTAATCACCTTGTAACCATGTATCTGTGTGAAATCCCTGTGGCATTAGAGTAACAAACCCTGTCGGATACCTATCAACATGATGGATAATAGACTGTTGTCCCTGCCAGTAATCCCCCGCAAGCAACTGAATCGGGTACTGGCAGCCTTTAGTCCCATCTTCTGAAGATGGCAACTCTGGACACAAAGAAGAGTTACTCCCCTTGACTACACCAAGAGAATCACCTTGTGCCCAAGAACTGTGCATCGAATTTGAATCATGTACAGGTGGATCAAAGGCATAACTATAAGCACTCCTCACCGTGTACACACTATTAAACTCCTCCATGAGCCTTGTTTGGAACCCCGATGCACGAGGACGATCCAAAACTCTGCGACTATCACCCAACTTGGAACTAATATCAGGAGTATGATCGGCTTCTAGCCCTAAGAGTGGATTGTCATAGATCAAACCATCATCAAACTCAAATAAGGGCTTATTCACAAACTGCGCAATCATTCCATGCTGGTCTGAACCGTCCAACTCCGAGTCCCTAGAATTGTGCTCTTGAATAGGCTCATCAAGCTGCCAACCGAAATCAACTATATGGGGTATAAAAACTGATTTGCTTCTAGGAGAGGGAAACAAATCGACATAAGAACCAATCACCCCACTTGATGTTGCTCTGCATATCTCCTGTGAAGTGGATGTAGTACTATCGTGAGTTGACATATAACTCCCTGGTGAGTCAACCGCCAAGTCACAAGAGCTATTGTTAACCTGTTCCACATCACCTGTCATGGGACTAAACTCAAGAGGACCAGGTGCAACACATGGCTCTCCGCAACTCTCCACTAACGCTCTCATCCCATCTGTATCAATAGCAGCTGAAACTGTGAAGGATGTAGTAACCACATCATCAACCTGCTCGCATCCACAATCCGTGGAGATATGTCCTTCACCAACAACTGCCATGGAAACCTGAACTATATCAAAAGCTGGTGAAGACTGTGCCAAACTCGAGACCACGGTAATCTCCTCCAACTGTGAGTGTGACTCCTAAAGGGCCAACTGAGCACTCTCTAAAGAATCCATAGTCACCTCGAGCCCATGAGTGAGCTCGTCAACCTCCTCCTCTTTCCCCTTTAGTGCATCGTAGCACGTGCACCCCCACTCGAGAAGATAATCCCTATCAGCTAGTAACTGTAAGTAATTTTGTTTCATCATCCTAATGGCTTCTCGTAGGGCATGGAATTCTGCAAGGGAAAGGCTACTGTTACTGTGCTCATCTGACATAAGAGTACTCCACCCATAGGTTGCCAACATCTGTCGAGCAACATCAAAATGCTCTAAAGTTGTAACAATCATATCATCACTAACCTTTAACTGCCCCGCTAGATGATGATACCCCTGTGACTCATCATTCCCAACCAAATCTGCACTATAGTGAGAGGATGAATCCTCATCACTCACTTCGTGATCAGCAGCATCATGTGTGCTATCATCAGTGCACACATCAGCAACTAAGGTACTGCTGCCATGTACCTGAAGGAATGGCTCAATTGATAAGGTAGAAGCTGCTGATATGATAGTATCTTCACACACTTCCACTTCCAAGGTAATTGTATCACCATCCAACTCACCATCCTGGAATTCTATGCCAACACATGAGCCTTCTAACTTGTTTTGTAAGGTCTGATTTGAGAAATCAGACTCACCATGACATGAACCTAGATCAAACACTGTACCATTAGTACCCAAGTCTTGAGTACCTTCTTGCGACAACTTAGTAGAATCATTTTGCACAGGTGTAGCCACGACTGTCTCAAGTTGATGCAAATTTTTCCTACTACTGTCATGTAAACCAAATCTGTTAGCAGTGCTGATAACAACCTCTTGAATGCTGTGAATATCATTCAAGGTTCTCTCAACACGGATCTTAATTCCACCATACCAGAAGTGGTGAAGCAATACACTGGGACCCATCCAAATGGCCGTGCTAACTTTGTCTCCACCTGGATCCCAATATAGACTGAACTTGTGTCCATCCATCATGAGGAGGTAAGGATAACTAGAAGCATCTGCTTCGTAACATCTCTCTATAACCTCCACTAAACTCTCATGGATGTGATATCCACCTGTGCCATCAAGCCTGCTGACATTATAATCCATCTGTAACCCTGTGCCCACTGGTAGTCTTTGAACCCAAGGAGCAGCAAACCTTGTTGGATACACATCAGCCTGATGGTAGACTAAATATTGATCTTGCAAGTACTCACCCGCCAACAACTGAGTCGGGTATTTGCAACCACTAGCTCCGTCTACTGAAAATGGTAACCCTCCATCCAAAAAGGGATGGTATATATACTGAACCAATCCATACTGACGCATCAACAAATCCTCTGTATGTGGACTCGAAGAGAAGTGTTGGGCACTCCTCACAATGCTCGCCTCAGTAAACTCCACTGCGGACTCTGTCTGGGATCTCGATCCACAATCAATGCCCATCTCAGGAATCGGGTCAAGGGGGTGACCAACATCTATCTCGAACAATGGATTGTCGATCATCTCGCACTCCATCTCCTGATCTGCTTCCTGCTCCCTTCCGAAACCTGCACTATAGTACGAGGTTGAGTCAACCTCATTCTCATCATGAACAACATCATCATGTATGCCATCATCAGCACACACATCATCATCCAAGGCACTGCTGCTATATGTCTCAAAAGACGATGTAGACTCCACTCGTGTCAATGCTTGATCAATCTTATCATCCTTCTCCGCCAAAGGATCCTGTAAATCTAGCCTGTGTGAATCATGAACTGACAATTCATGCACATACTCTGAGTTTGCACCTTCAAACTGGTCAAAAGTTTCATTAGCCATTTCTGATACACAAGATGTAGGGAGCTCAAAACCCTCATTGGTTTCATATGGACCCTTTTCTTCATGTGTATCTCTCTCAACATGATCCTTCAACTCAGAAATTTCAACATGAGGCTTACCCTTTTCTTCAAGAGGACTCAAGTGCTTTTCCTCTACAGCTGCCTTAGAAATTCCAATTCTATCATCCACAAGAAGATCTTCTAAGGTCTGATTTCTGCTCTCCAAAGGATCAGCTATATGCTGGTCGTTAACTGCTAAGAATTCATTGTACAGGCTCCTAGATACTGTAGTGACCTCTTGTTTCTTCCCCCCTTCGTTCTTGTTGATGCGATTTTTGTGACCTCACCAATCAGCCGGAGAACAAAATAGTTTGGGCTACTCCGTTCTCTCTTGATCAAAGTATTCCATGCGCTAAGATTGCGAGAAAGTTCGCATGTTCAACTCCAAGGTTCCTTAAGTGCGAATAGACCCAGTTTGGTTGATGTGTATTCTTTATTAGTGTTGATGCGAGGGACTTACAGTAATCGATTTCTTCTTGGGATTAGCAGCTAATGTATGATTTTGAAGGGGATTCTCACGTGTATGATTTGGCAATGTGGATCTTTTCCTAAAACTAATCAGAAATGTGCGGAAAATAAAAGGGTATAGGGCCTAAGAAATTTATATTCTATTCTAAATGCAGGGTGTGTGGGGCTTCGTCTCAATAGACTTCAACCGGATTTCACCTAGCCTCCGTCGGACAGCCTCAGCAAAATCGGTGCAATCTTCAAAGGGGGTAGCAAAAGGTATTCAAGTTATAGTTTAACATACATACACCATCAGAACAACGCATATAAGTATGTAAACCACAACCGAAGTTAAACACAAGATATTGTCCAGTTGACCACGCAAGGCGGACTTATCATCAACAAGCCGCTAGTGGTATGGAATAAAACGAAGCTATCTCAATAAAACACCACACACCAAAGTAAGCTACTTTGCATGAACTAAGCTACTTGGATACGAAAGGAAGAAGAAACCTTGCTAGCATTTCATGACAAGACGAATTCCATCATCAATGAAAAGATCTATTATCATAAAATGTGTTGCACAACAATCTCTTCAAAAGTTTTCAAAGGGAAAACTTTCTCTCTTCTCCAAATTATGCAAAATGCTCTACAATACTACACTATCTAGCTCTAACTCTATCTCAATTCTAGCTCTGATCTAATCTCTGATCTCTAATTTCTAATTCTAATGCATTACAAATGAGGGGGACTCCCCCTTTTATAGCTAGCCCAGTCCCAAAGACGGCTAGGGTTACAATTAATAGAGTGGCCAGAATCGTGCCACCTCAGCCCTAACCCTAAAAACTGCCAGAATAGGGAGTGGTACATTAAATGAATCAAAGATTCCCACTCACTCCCAAAAATAGCAAATGCAATAAATGCTCCATATTCAGTCTTCTAGAAGATCCTCGTCTAGTAGTGTGTTCCCATTTGCCTTCTCTCTGACTGCCAACTCAACAAATCTGCTAAGTACGGCCTCAACCTCCTGAACTGAAATCGGTGGAACACAATCTAACTGAAACTCTAACACCGTGACTGAATGTTCGTGCCTTGTACAAGACTTTCTCCAAGCAGCTAAGGAGTCCTGCGTGTTTTGGATCAAAGTGGAGAATGTAGCAGTATTCTCAAAGTCATCCTGTACAAAGGTCTTAATGTCTGCGAAGAAGGGAACCAGCAAACCCCTCAAATTATCAAAACTTATTTCATCAGGATTCAGCCGCCTAGCAAATATGGCCTC
>VDFB02130542.1:0-16637 GCA_007258455.2 Sequoia sempervirens
TAGTTATTGAATAATTTTATTAGTGATTAAATTTTGGTAAGTGAAATTATTTTATATAAAATTTTAATCTTTAATTTTATATAAAATTCATTTTAAAAATGATTGTAAATTATCATCAAAATTGTATTTCAATTTAATGCTTTGTTTCTAATAGTTTGTGGCTTTGAACTTTCATACATTATTTTATTGATTGGGTAGTTTATAAACTACTTTAGAGAATCCTTCCATTCTAATATAAGAAAACTTAATCCTTGCTCACTATTGCAATGACATATAATGATAAATTTTTGCTTATATCCCCTTCTAATATCATACTATCTACATGGAAAAGACTAATCAAATGTCATTACCAAAAACTAAAACATAGAAAATATATATTTTTAAATTATTAAATAACTATTATTTATATATATATATATATTATTAATTAAATTAAATTAATTAATATATTTATATAATATTATGTTATATTATAAGAATATTATAATTAACAACATAAAAATTAGATTAAGAAAATTATTGATCATATATTTTAAATATTTTAAAATAATTTGATATATGTACTTTTATATATATAATTGAATGTCTCTATAAATGCATAGTTTTATAAGGCGTTAGACAAGAAAAATTCACGTAAGAAAATTCACCATCGTGACAAATTCAATTTAAGGAAAATTCACCCCTAACAATTCACCTCCATAGAAAATTAATCTCAAACTTTTAATGCAATGAATTTTCTAGTGAATTGATGGTGGTGAATTTTCCTTGAGGTGAATTTGTCACGGCCGTGAATTTTCTTAAAGTCCTTTATAATATTAATGTTATTACTATTTATATAATTAATATTATCTTTATATATATTATATTTTATTCAATTTGCATGTTAGACCTTCATTTGCATGCTTTTGACCATAATTGAGTTGCCCATGTGTGGAGGAGTTACAATTGGAAAGGAATCTTGTATGCCATGTGTTGACTAGGTGGGAATTACATATTGACTCCATCATTTATTGCTTAGACCTTGGTTTAGGCAGGGGTTGTTAGCAACCTAAGAGTTACAACTTTGGCCATGATTCATCAACCTCTTGATGCGCCTCATTTGCAGAGGCACCCATGGAAACACAAGAATTGGGATGAGAAAGGCTAGATTCCCATTTGGTTTGCTTGCAGGTTGAAGATAGAGAAGATCTTCATTGTTTCACAAGGTTTGGGAGCTCAAAGTTGATGAGACTGGGGAGTAATTAGAAGATAGTATTTGGAGATGCAGGGTTAAACATTTCTCTGTTTTCATGTTTTTCAAGGTGGGATTGTTGATTTTGCATGGGGAAACTCTTCATACTGTGGGATTGGGTTGAGTGTTGGGATTTGTTTTATAAGTGTGAGATTGGAAAAAAAAAAAAAGCATTAAAGGGTTGTATATGGGGTTGGGAATGGTGAGTGTTGTTTGGATGAGATAGCGGTGTGAGAAATTTGTTGTAATGCTTCTAAAAAAAGAAGTAAAGAAATCTTATGATTTATTTATGTTGTTGGGTTTTAAAATCTTCAAGTAAAAGGGTGAGTGTTTTGATTTTTATATAGATTTAAATCATCAAATACGTGTGATTGCTTTGAGTTAAATTTGAGTTGTTAGGCTTGCTGTAAGGAGAAGGCTACCCGTCATTGGGTCCCCTATTCTCAACTGCATCACAAAGTCACCAAAACATCGTCCAAAGATGTTGGACTTCAAGCAAAGGTCTTTAGAAAATATCTTGTATGAATAAATTAATTTTAAGTCAATAAATAAAATCAACATGTGCATGAAAGATAATCAAATTTGGGTCAAACGCTTTAAAACAATATGTAAATTACCAATTCTTATTCTAAAATTCATCACAGCAAACATTAAGCAAACTATAGATGTTTTTTTCCTTGCCCACCACTTGGGATTCTACCTTATTGATGATTCACACAGCCCCACTTCACTGCATAGTGGTAGGTAACAGCACCACAGTCAATACTGTAGTGCATTGATTAACATGCTGCCTTGCTAAAAGGGAAAAAGTTGGAAAAAAAGTGATTTGCAAGACCATAGAAATGACTAAGCAAAAACAACTAACTCATGGAGTGAACAAAAAGTTTAATATAAAATACATGATCAATGGATATGGAAAATATGAACATACACAACTGGAATGGTCAACATGAACCTAGTATTTCATGATATTTGATAAACCATATGGGAATTTCAGCTGAAGCAACATCAAAGTAACTTAAAATGTGTACTCTCTATTTTTGTGTTCCAAAAGATTTGCCAAGTAGGGAAAGAGGCTCAACGGTGAAAAGCTTAAACCTGTGAATGTATTTCTACTTCCTCCCCCTACTAAAAGATGCTTGTGTACTAAGTTGGCCTCATTGCCTTGTGATTATCACTAGCATAAATGAGGAAAAAATGACCCTTGTGTAATGACTACTCATTACGGTCATATTGAGATTAATAGAAACTACAAATATTAAATTCTTAAAACATAAAAAACATACTCCCTTGAAATTATGCCTATTACTAATACTCAATTAGAAAATGCAAAGGTTTTACAACATACGTTGTCAATATTGATGTATTAGGTCAATTATTAATACTTAATTAGAACATTTCATTGTGTTTAGTTATTTTGAGAACAAAATATATTCTGCTAAACTCTGGTCAGCAATTAATTGCATTCCTTGAGCCCAAATTTGACTTGAAGAAAGCTCTGTCTCTTGGATTGCAATTTTGAAATTCAAGAGCAGTGAAACCATTAAATGGTAAATTTTGATTACATAGGAACTGTGTGGGAAAGATCTCAAGTTAAAAAAACAAAATACTTAAACAAAAGATACTGCACGGCTTAAGATTAAGTAAAAGCAAATATCAAATTGAACTTTATTTGTTTGCCTATTTTCCTCAAAACAAACTTCGTGCAATTATCTTTATGTACTTCGCTCCTTTAACTTTCTTGCTTCCATTGCCAAATGGGCTTTGCACTTCAGCATGCCTGTTTGAGAACTAATATGTAGCTGCTTATTTGACAAACTTCTAGTGTTACTGTTTCTTGTCTAAACAATCTCCACTGCTATTAGAAATACAAAATATCCTCACACAGGATATGGTTACTGGGTAGCAAAAAAAGCTTTGTTTCTTTAACTTGTTCCAGGAATATAGTTTTGCCTCACATATTTAAATTATTCTTTGATATGTTCAGATGTATTCTTCTAGAAATATAAATCAGTTCAGATGTTTAAATATATCTATCCGAAAAATACCAAGAGATTTCAATCTCAAAGCACCTAACTATGACCAATGTGACAAATTCAAGATAGATGCCTTGAGATTAGCATCTCTGTACATTTATCAAATAAATATATTGTATATTTAAGATATGTAAAGCTAAAATGGAATTTCTAATTAAAAACTAATATTATATTTTTATTAAAGCTTAAAGGTATGACTTTTATAGAGCTATAAAACTTAATCTTTTGAAACATAAATGAAAACATCTGATTATTATAATTTTAGGCGGGCCATTTTTTGTAAACCACGTACAAACATTATACATCACCACCATCCTCAGCCTCAGCTGTAGCTGTAGGTTATACGCCTCTCAGCATAAATATTAAAGATAGTACCTGCATCCCACTAGTAGTTTGATGCCAAAATTTTTCTACAATATTTAAGATTCCTGCCATAGCAGTAAAACCTTCCATTTAATCAGAATATGACACCACTTAATGACCACTACTACCATAGGATATGCTTATAGTGAAAAGCTGGCCAGATTAAAAAATGACTAACTGTTGACGTATATATTGGCCTTTCCCATGAGATATTTAGCATTCTATCATTATTCTGGCACAAGGAATTGGTTTGATAATGTCCCATTTCTTCAGTCTCTGTCCGTCAGGCTCACTGCAAATGCCTTCCGAGAGATTATTCCAATAACCAGAGATCCTGTTTCTAGTGTTTTTTGCTGATATGAGGAAATTAAAATATTTTCACTCTCATGGTGATAAGGTTTGATAGGCCATTTCTGATTCTCTAATAAGAGCATCAATTAGCTGATAAATTGATCAGCTTACTCTCACAAATGTTTGACTCGTCTATTGGAAAAACTAGTAAGCATATAGCTCAAACATGAATTAACAAATGTAGAAAAGCAAACTTCAACCATATATTTTCATTTGCAGTCATTCAACTATAATTCTTTGATATAACCAGGAATACAGTATATATCTAATGTAGTAAATCTAAAATATCATTACACTAATCAATATATAGAGAGCAAGACACAGAGAATCACAATCTATTTCAGTTTCACAACATCAACAACAAAAGCCTATATCAAATCAAAGCTTATAAGGCATGGGATGGTAATGAAGCTACTACAATAATTACAATCACAACTAAATAATATTGGTAATATCCGACTATTATACGTGAGACGCAATTAGCTTCACCACTTAGTGCCATTCTCGTCTATAGTTGTTAATGCAAAGCCATACATAGAAACAATTGTGCCAACACTTTATAAGAAAGAAAGCATGATTAGAAAAAATCTAATAAGGCAAGAAGAATGATGTGAAGAAACTAAATGGAATAATTAATAGACCCAACATAGAGAAATGGATAAGATACAAATTATCCCTCGAGTATATGAAAAATTTCATACATATACCAAAACAAAATATTGACCATATAATTTAAGGCTTGAAGTTTCTTACTTGTTGAAGACCTCCTCGAGAAGTAACTTCTATGTATAGAAGATGCAAATCCAGTTCTTTGCCTCCAATAGTTGGAACCCTTCAAAGAAAAACATACTACACTTAAAATTGAATTATGAACCAATATTTCACTTCTGCAGCAGCCGTAACAGCTTAGCCATTATCCTTGACTCTTTTATAATGTATGGTCTTTGATGAATACAAGGCATTTGTCCCTATCATAACCAGACCACTTCCAAACGCTAAACATTTCAGTAAACAATTTTTTCTGTAAATATATATAAAACATTTTTATAGTTTACACCTATATGCAGGCATATCTATAGTCTCTTATGTAAAACTGTAGAGGAAAACACAAAAGAGCTGAATATCTGATGATCTAAATGGATTGATATAAGTTTTCTAGGGTCATTCTTACAAGTAAAAAAATGCTTATGGTGTTGACAGTGAGGTCAATGGCATCAACTAGGGTTCTAATCTTGGGAAGTTTCCCACCTCGGCAGCAGGCGCAAACCCTTGAAAAAACTGGCACAATAAAGTTACAAGCAAATACTAATGGTGTTAATATCGAGGCCAATGGCTTCAACTAGGGTTTTAGTCTTGGGAAGTCTTTCACCTCGGCAGCAGGCACAAATCCTTGAAAAAACTAGCAGAATAGACCCAAATGTAAGATTCGCCCTCAGAAAAAGGTTACAAAAGCAGGCCTTTAGCAGGTGGTTGAGACGGCAAAAGCAGGCTGTTGATAAATATTGCAATAAATTTTAGCTTCATGAAAATTTGAACAAAAACTTAAATAAAAAAGTGGAACTATAGAATAATGCTTTTCTCTTGTCCCAATTTCTATAGGAGCACCTAATTGATAATTTTTGTATATCAAGAGGTGGATTTGTGATTTTCCTTTTAGCAATTTCATATAGTAAAATGCATAAAAATGACTTTGATATGGCTGTAGCATTGCCTAAAATGTTAAAGAATGCTAATAGTGTAATTTGCTGGCACGTTAAAGTACAGTTTCACCCCCAATGATAATTTGCTTGTGTAATTTAAACATCGTGATAAAGCTTCCTAATAAAAAAGAGCAAAGAATACTACAATATCTGAACATGAAAACAGGAACCTCCAGCAAGTTTAATGAAATTACATTCATCATGACTTCCACTATTGCAATAAATTTTAGCTTCATCAAGAAAATTTGAACAAAAATTTAAATAAAAAAGGTGTAACCATAGAATAATGCTTCTCTCTTGTCCTAATATCTATTAGAGCGCCTAATTGATAATTTTCGTATCCAAGTGGCCGATTTGTGATTCTCCTATTAGCAATTTCACAGAATGAAATACATTAAAATAACTTTGATATGATTGTAACATTCCTTAAATGTTAAAGAGTGTTACTAATATAAATTTCTGGCATGTTGCACCACGCTTTCGCATTCAATCATAATTTGTTTGTGTAATTTAAACATCATCACAAAGCTTCCTAATAAAAGAGTAAAGAATATTACAATATCTAAACATGTAAACCAGAACCTTCAACAATTTTAATGGTACATCCATCATGACTTCCAAAACATTCAGTTACTGTTTGATACTCTTTGCACTAATGACGTTCAATATCTTTGGCACATTAAAAAAAAATTATCCCAAGATTTAGAAAAGAATTATGCAAACTCTGGAAGAGGCAGGAGAAATTAGCAAATTCAGATAAAATACAGGCAACCGACAATGTAATCTGTTGGTTAGTTATCGCCTGAAATATACCTTATTACAACCAAGAATATATTGCCTAAAATGTGAACCCAAATACAAGGGTAAAAAGCTCTTTGGAATGCTTGGTTAAAGAAAAGCTATTAGAATATTTGGGCTGAAAATCAGCCCAAACGAAAAGCAAACCTTTTTCTAGCTCTTTTAGCAAGATTTACACTCTCATCAAAGAACAAAGCTACAGAGCTTCTGAAGTAAAAGTGACTACGTATCATTTCCATATATACAATTTATTGCTAGGTTCCAAAAAAAATACATGCAAACAAGGAAAAACACACTCTTATGCAATGCTTGTTTAAAATATAATTTTCTAATGTTTGGACAAAAAAACAACCCAAATGGAAAACAAACCTTTTTCTAACCCCCTCCTCTAAGCTAATCTATATCAATATCACATAACATCCAACCTGATGAAACACTATCCACTTACAATTAATTCTCCATATACTAGTTTTATCTAGGTGCAAAATGCACCTGAAATTTGAAGAAAAAGATATAACTTACATTAATTTTGTACCAATAGTAGCATGAAACTTGTTTAGAGTGTAAGGAACAGAGAACCATTGGCAACCGCTTCTTCATGTTTGACAACTAGTTGGGGATAAATCTTGTTTCCTGGTGTTGTTCCTTGTGGTGATAAGAAATTCGGAACCAAAGCACCATGATCCGCTTCTTCGTGCTTGACAACTCACTGGGCACAAGCCTTGTTGCTTGGTTTTGTTCCTTCTGGTGGTGGGGAGTTAGGAACCGAATGGACTTCTTTTGGAGAAGACACGGATGGTATGGATTGCTGGGACAATTGATTTTCATTCTGAACTTGCTCCTCTTGAGAAACGTTGTTAATATCAAGTTGCTGGTCTGACACAATAGGGAAGAAAGCAATGGTGGTGCAGAAGACTCCAACCAACAACTGAAATAATTAAAAAGTAGTATCTATTTGCCTCAAGAACTGAATGGTGTTGTTCTAGTAGGAATAATGTGTACTTGTGAATGTTGGAATATGAAGAAGTTTGGTAGGTGCACGTAAATATGAGAACATCTGACGGCTGGAGGTTCTCTTATATGTGTTCAGCAGATGTTTGTGATTTACAGGGAAACTGAGTTATAATTATTATTTTTAGGGGCATGGTTTTGTTCTTAACTTAATGTAAAGGAGTTCTCAACTATAATTACGAGATTATAGTTTTAACACCTCCATGCATGCATTCCTTTGCATGATATTGCTCGTGATTGACATTTTTTCAGGGGGTCTTTTTAAGTAATGTTTTAGTCTAGTGGCCTTTATGTTGCCCTTCATATAATTAAATGGATAGAAATAGATGGAATCTAGTTAAAAAAGGAAAAATGGATAGAAATAGAAATATGTATAAAAAATATTTTAAATTAGAAATAGATGGAATCTAGTCTAAAAAAATAGAAATGGATAGAAATAAAAATATGCATAAAACGTAATTTAAATCAAATCAGATGCAATGCAAACTTCAAAAGAGTGAATGTAGTATGTTGAAGTTGTTGAAGACTTGCATGCAATTGCTCATAATTCAACAGTATTACATTAGCCTAGAAGATGTTCATGTATATGTTGAAATGACAATGGTAGGTGTCTTTTATAGAAAACCAAATTGGAAGGAAGGGTTAGGATTAAAATTCAATAATACATGTCAATCAATGGCCAGGATTGAAAGATGTAGTATGAAATACGGTTAGGGCTAAATTAGGACAAAAGCACAAAATGAATGGCTAAGATTGAATTATGAGATAATTCAATCAAGGGTTGAAAATGCATGAGACAAGAAGAGATAAGATTGACATGGAAGATAAGATTGGCACAAAAAAGAGATTGTTGTAGAAAATTTAATAATTATAAAATTATTTAATTTAGGAGGAAAAGTGAATAATTAAATAATTAAAATATTATTTGATAATAGAAGACATGTGATAGGTTGAATTTTAATTAAAATAACAATTTAATTAAAAGTGGAGGAAAGGGGAAAAACATTAAATAATTAAAATAATTATTTAATAGTGGAGGGAACATGGAAAATAATTAAATAAATAAAATTTATTTAATTATAGAAGAAAAAGTATCGGGTAGCACGACCCCCTATAAACTGCAGTGCGCCTGGTAAACTTTTTAACGTGACCGGCGGCGCTGGCGCGACACGCCCTCCGGTACCACGGGACAGGGGGGAGACTAGAACTCGTGACAACGGAATTACTTAGCCAACTGAGCTAGGGCATTCACAAATACACATGTTATTCCTATTAGAACAACATCATTCAGTTCCTGAGGCAAAATAGATACTATTTTTTTATTATTTCGATTGTCGGTTGGAGCCTCCTACTCCACCAGACAAGCCACTTGATATCAATAACATTTCTCAAGAGGAGCAAGTTCAAAATGAAAATCAATTGTCTTGCCAATCCATACCATCCCTATCTTCTCCAAAAGATATCCATTCGGTTCATAATTCCCCACCACCATAAGGAACAATACCAAGCAACGAGGATTTTGCCTAGTCAATTGTCAAGCACGAATAAGCGATTGATGGTGTTGTGGTTTTGAATTTCTTATCACCGCAAGGAACAACACCGAGCAACAATATTTATCCCTAACCAGTTGTCAAACATGAAGAAGTGGTTGCAAATGGTTCTATTCCTTGACACTCTAAACAAGTTTCATGCTGCTATTGGTACAAAATTCATGTAAGTTATATTTTTTTCTTCAAATTTCAAGTACTTTTGGCACCTAGATAAAACTAGTATATGGAGAATTAACTGTAAGTGGGTAGTGTTCCATTAGGTTGGATGTTATGTGATACTGATATAGATTATGCTTAGAGTAGGGGGTTAGAAAAGGTTTGCTTTTTATTTGGTTTGTTTTTCAATCCAAACATTAGAAAATTGTTTTTTAAACAAGCATTGCATAAGAGTATGTTTTTCCTTGTTTCTATGTTTTTTTTAATTTAATGTGTTTTTTTGAATAAAGCAACCAGAATTACATATTAGAATTGCATAAGATAACAGAAAAACAAAGTAATTAATACTTTCTCTATAGGTTGAATTAGGAAAATTAGATGAGGGAAGAAGATTAATTTATGCATGTTCAAATTCTTTTCTTCTAGTTCTTATTTTACGTAAGGTTTTTATTGCATTGCTCTGTTCTTCTCATCTATAACCCTTGTAAAATAAGATACTTTGCAGTGGACAATCTTCATATGCCACAATAATTATAAAAATCTATAACTAGTATATATATAAAATATGCATTAATATATATAAAAATCTGCATTAATATATATAAAAAATCTGTATTAATATATAAAAAATCTGCAGTAATATATATAAAAAGTCTGCATTAATATATAGGAAAATTTGTATTAATATATATAAAAACCTGGATTAATATATATAAAATCTGCATTAATATCATGGACTTTAATGCAAAAGGCTGAACAGATAGATTTTTGGCATAATACATGCTCTGAAATTAATTAATCATTTAGAAAAACAAACTATAACTGTGCAGCAATGAAAAGTCTCACTACTAACAGCAATAAAAATTCTCACTACTAAAAGTATCAGAACCCTATAATACAAATCTGAAAATGTAACCTATGAAACGCATGTATTTTCAATTCTATGAAGTTACATTAGAAGCATTTCCCTAAAAAAACATATACTCTAATATTAAAGTTGCTTGCTTTGAGATGCTTGTGTGATAATAACATATATTCTAACTTTTAACAACTCATTTGCTTCTAAACCAGTAGAATTGATGAACATGAAGTGAGAAATATGAGTGGAAATGCTGCTAAAATATTTAGAAAAGTTTATCAAAACCCAATAAAAAACACTAAAATGACTTTTGCTTATTAGAAAGCTGATTCTCAAACCCATAATGGTTCTCAGGAAGCCACTGCTACAACAGTTACTACAAGGAATAGTAATAATAATTTGTAATGCCTCAAGTGTCAAATTGTTTTAAAATGTAATTGATGGCTATGTGCTGGAAAAAAACTTTGATGAATATGTTTTGAATATTCTTGAGCAAAAAAACCAGAAGCAGCAAAACCCAAGAGGGGAGGTGGCAAGAAGGGAGCTATCACAACAGAATGCTCCTAACTGATGAGGGCGGAGCATTTCCACGGTGTTTGTGGTCCCTTAACAACAACAGTTACAATAATGACTAAAAAAATCCATTCCAATATTAATCGAAACTATGGCTAAAAAAAGCTAATGAACTTCTAGACAGGCACAATGTAATTGCAGAGATTACATTATTGAGAGCATGTTGACAATCGGTATAGTAGTATGGTCCAATAGTTACTCTGACCTACCATAATCATTTATTTTCAATAATTATTATAATGGTAGACAAAGAGAATTTAGTTTTTTTTAAAATTATAGTTACTTTCTCTGTATTTTATAGGGTATTAAAGTGAGTTGGAGCAGTAGAATGAGAAATCGAATTGAGAGACCTAGTGGAAGTTGGGCAGCCTTACAGGGACATTCACAACCAAATAAAGTATGGATTTCTCTTACTTTTGATCTCTTTTATTCTGATGATGGATTATGAAGTGTGATCGAAAATATTGATGATAAAAACACAAACACAATCAAAACTAGAGACAAACATTGATTCATGATTATAGATTATAAAAACTTGATTTCTTTAAATGAACACCTCTAAATCCTATCATACAATGCAGCATACAAAAATAGATTGAGGGATTCAAACTGGCCTACCTCGCCTCCAACACCAACCTCTTTCAACTCATACAATTCTCAGCAAGACCAGCATAAACGCCGCAAAGTTACTTTAAGACTCGAGAAATAGTGCACCGACAAATGCTCTGTTTTGTCTTGCCTCCACACCATACAAACTATATATCAAGGCATGCAATGGCCTAAAAAGACGTTTTGGAGGGTCGGTGTCGTCCAAGCATGGAGTTCTGACAGAATCTCAAATGACGAGGTAATAGTAATAGTAAATTACAGCCAAACTAATCAACCTCGTCATTTGAGATTCTGTCGGAACTCCACACTCGGACAACACCAACCCTCCAAAACATCTCTTTAGGCCATTGCATGCCTTGATATATAGTTTGTATTGTGTGGAGGCAAGACAAAAGGGAGCATTTGTCGGTGCACTTTTTCTCAGAGTTTTAAAGTAACTTTGCGGCGTTTATGCTGGTCTTGCTGAGAATTGTATGAGTTGAAAGAGGTTGGTGTTGGAGGCGAGGTTGGTCTTGCTGAGAATTGTATGAGTTGAAAGAGGTTGGTGTTGGAGGCGAGGTAGGCCAGTTTGAATCCCTCATCTATTTTTGTATGCTGCATTGTATGATAGGATTTTCAGGTGTTCATTTAAAGAAATCAAGTTTTTATAATCTATAATCATGAATCAATTTTTGTTTCTAGTCTTGATTTTGTTTGTGTTTTTATCATCAATATTTTGGATCACACTTCATAATCCATCATCATAATAAAAGAGATCAAAAGTAAGAGAAATCCATACTTTATTTGGTTGTGAATGTCCCTATGGGGCCGCCCAACTTCCACTAAGTCTCTCAATTCAATTTCTCATTCTACTGCTCCAACTCACTATAATACCCTATAAAATACTAAGAAAGTAACTATAATTTAAAAGAAAGACTAAATTCTTTTTGTCTACCATTATAATAATTATTGAAAATAGATGATTATGGTAGGTTAGAGTAACTATTGGACCATACTACTATACTGATTGTCAACATGCTCTCAATAATGTAATCTCTGCAATTACATTGTGCCTGTCTAGAAGTTCATTAGCTTTTTTTATCCATAGTTTCGATTAATATTGGAATGGCTTTTTTTAGTCATTATTGTAACTGTTGTTGTTAAGGGACCACAAACACCGTGGAAATGCTCTGCCCTCGTCAGTTAGGAGCATTCTGTTCTGATAGCTCCCTTCTTCCCACCTCCCCTCTTGGGTTTTGCTGCTTCTGGTTTTTTTCCACATAAATTTATTTTTTTCAATTCTACAAGTAAAAACTAGAGGAAAAAATTGGACGCAAATGTGAAAAGGCGGGGAAAGAGATTTGTGGAGCCACATGGAATTTTTTTAATAAGCAGGAGCTGCTTATTTTCAGACCCAACCATTTTTCACAACCCATTTTCAATTTTTAAGCAGATTATGAAAACATTCCAAATTATCCATTCCGTAAAAAAAAAAATCATGGGGACATCTAACCGCTTAATTTTAAGCAAAAAATATACTTAAGCAGGAGCATCAGGACAAGGAGTAAGATTTTAATGGCTTTTCATAATGTATAAATTAAAAAAAAATATACAATATTTCAAACAAAAATTTTGAATAGAAAAAATGCAACTATATATTGACTTGTGTGAGTTTATCAAAAAGAAAATACATGCCTAAATATATTTATAAATCTGCCTATTACCATGTATATTCAAATAGAGATTAATGCACAACAACACTCAAATATACTTTTTTTAATCTCGAAAAAAAAATATTAAAGAAAATACATGTGTAAATATAATTATCTACCTATGACTATGTATATTCAAATAGAGATTAATGACTATGTATATTCAAATAGAGATTAATACACAACAACATTCAAATATATATTTTTTAATCTGCAAAAAAATATTAGCACAATGAAACCCTCAGTTGTATAGATTTCCATATGAAGGTTTGAGGGTTTAAAAAAATTCAAAAAAATTACATAAGCAAAAACTCGAGGTTCCTATTGATCTTCAAGCCCTCTTTAGAAAAAATCTTTGACCTGCAAAATCAAAAGAACAAGAGAAAATTATAATATTTCAAATAAAAAATTTGAATGGAAAGAATAAAACTGGTTATTCATGCATATATTGACTTGTAACTTTGTATATTCAAATAGCTCCACTAATGCACAACAACATTCATGAGTTTATCAAAAAGTACTTATGACTATGTATATTCAAATAAAGATCAATGCGCATAAATATAATTATCTACCTATGACTATGTATATTCAAATAGAGATTAATGCACATAAATATAATTATTTACCTATGACTATGTATATTCAAATGGAGATTAATGCACAACAACATTCAGATATATTGCATGAGTTTATCGAAGAGAAAATACATGCATAAATATAATTATCTAAATATTAACCCACGATGAAACCCTCGGTTGTATAGATTTCCATATGAAGATTTAAGGGTTTAAAAAAATTCAAAAAATTTACATAAGCAAAATATATCAAAATTTGTCTCTTGGCCTCCTTGATCAATCGTGAGGCTATTTATCTAATTGGAGGCTCCTATAAAAACTTGATCTTCAATCCCTCTTTAGAAAAAACCTTTGACCTACAAAATCAAACTCATAATAGCCCAAAAGAAGGGTTAGAAACTCACAATAGCTCAAAAGAACAAGGGTTAGAAAGGTTCACATCAAGTGCATCAAAATGTAAAATAGATAGAAATAGAAACATGCATAAAACATAATTTAAATCAAACCAAATGCAATGCAAAAATGTAGTTTGTTGAAGTTGTTGAAGATTTGAATGTGGTTGCTCATAATTCAACAACATTACTTTAGCTTAGAAGGTGTTCATGCAGATGTTGAAATGACAATGGTAGGTGTCTTTTATAGCAAACCAAATTGGAATGAAGGGCTAGGATTAAAAGCCATTAAGACATGTAAATCAATGGTTAAGATTGAAAGATGTAGTATGAAATAGGGTTAGGGCTAAATTAGGGCAAAAACACAAAATGAATGATTGAGATTGAATTATGAGATAATTCAATCAAGGGTTGAAAATGAATGAGACAAGAAAAGATAAAATTGACATGGAAGATAAGATTGGCACATAAAAAGAGGTTGTTGGAGAAAATTAAATAATTATAAAATTATTTAATTTAAAAGGGAAATTGAATAATTAAATAATTAAAATGGCATAGGTGAATTCATGAATTTTTTGTGGTGTGAATTTTCCTAGAGTCAATTAAAACATTATTTAATTATATAAGACATGTGATAGGTTGACTTCTAATTAAAATAACAATTTAATTTAATTAAAAGTGGAGGAAAGGGGGAAAATATTAAATAATTAAATTAAGAATTATTTAATTAATAGGAGAATATGATCTTAGGGATAATCAAATAATTAAAATTATTTAATTATGCTAGGAGGAGGAAGAATTTATATGAAAAATGTCATTTTACACTGAAGACATTAGGGTTTTAATTTTTGTTAAAACTAAATAGTTATTGAATAATTTTATTAGTGATTAAATTTTGGTAAGTGAAATTATTTTATATAAAATTTTAATCTTTAATTTTATATAAAATTCATTTTAAAAATGATTGTAAATTATCATCAAAATTGTATTTCAATTTAATGCTTTGTTTCTAAGAGTTTGTGGCTTTCAACTTTCATACATTATTTTATTGATTGGGTAGTTTATAAACTACTTTAGAGAATCCTTCCATTCTAATATAAGAAAACTTAATCCTTGCTCACTATTGCAATGACATATAATGATAAATTTTTGCTTATATCCCCTTCTAATATCATACTATCTACATGAAAAAGACTAATCAAATGTCATTACCAAAAACTAAAACATAGAAAATATATTTTTTAAAATTATTAAATAACTATTATTTATATATATATTATTAACTAAATTAAATAAATTAATATATTTATATAATATTATATTATATTATAATTAACAACATAAAAATTAGATTAAGAAAATTATTGATCATATATTTTAAATATTTTAAAATAATTTGATATATGTACTTTTATATATAAAATTGAATGTCTCTATAAATGCATAGTTTTATAAGGCGTTAGACAAGACAAATTCACGTCTGAGAACAATTCACCCAAGAAAATTCACCGTCGTGACAAATTCAATTTAAGGAAAATTCACCCCTAACAATTCACCGCCATAGAAAATTAATCTCAAACTTTTAATGCAATGAATTTTCTAGTGAATTGATGGTGGTGAATTTTCCTTGAGGTGAATTTGTCATGGCCGTGAATTTTCTTAAAGTCCTTTATAATATTATTGTTATTACTATTTATATAATTAATATTATCTTTATATATATTATATTTTATCCAATTTGCATGTTCGACCTTCATTTGCATGCTTTTGACCATAATTGAGGCGCCCATGTGTGGAGGAGTTACAATTGGAAAAGAATCTTGTATGCCATGTGTTGACTAGGTGGGAATTACATATTGACTCCATCATTTATTGCTTAGATCTTCGTTTAGGAGGGGTTGTTAGCAACCTAAGAGTTACAACTTTGGCCATGATTCATCCACCTCTTGATGTGCCTCATTTGCAGAGGCGCCCATGGAAACACAAGAATTGGGATGAGAAAGGCTAGATTCCCATTTGGTTTGCTTGCAGGTTGAAGATAGAGAAGATCTTCATTGTTTCACAAGGTTTGGGAGATCAAAGTTGATGAGACTGGGGAGTAATTAGAAGATAGTATTTGGAGATGCAGGGTTAAACATTTCTATGTTTTCATGTTTTTCAGGGTGGGATTGTTTATTTTGCATGGGGAAACTCTTCATACTGTGGGACTGGGTTGAGTGTTGGGATTTGTTTTATAAATTGTAAGTTGAAAAAAAAAAGCGGTAAAAGGGTTTGTATATAGGGTTAGGAATGGTGAGTGTTGCTTGGATGAGATAAGCGGTGTGAGAAATTTGTTGTAATGCTTCCAAAAAAAAAAAGTAAAGAAATCTTATGATTTATTTATGTTGTTGGGTTTTAAAATCTTCAAGTAAAAGGGTGAGTGTTTTGATTTTTATATAGATTTAAATCATCAAATACGTGTGATTGCTTTGGAATTAAATTTGAGTTATGGAAACTGCTGTAAAGGAGAGGCTCACCCGTCATTGGGTCCCCTATTACATAGCATCACAAAGTCACCAAAACATCGTCCAAAGATGTTGGACTTCAAGCAAAGGTCTTTAGAAAATATTTGTATGAATAAATTAATTTTAAGTCAATAAATAAAATCAACATGTGCATGAAAGATAATCAAATTTTTAAAACAATATGTAAATTACCAATTATTATTCTAAAATTCATCACAGCAAACATTAAGCAAAC
>VDFB02130543.1:0-15934 GCA_007258455.2 Sequoia sempervirens
AGCTTCAAAGAAAAATATCATGGATTGTCATTTCTACTAACACATCATTTTCATCATGAAGATAGCTCCAAAAAAAAGTGGCAAAATAGAAAGTGGTGGTGGAATCTATAGAGTCTCAAGCTGAACAAAGAAATATGAATGCACATCAGGTCAGGCCAATTCCACAAATACCGAATATAAACATAGTTCAACAAATTCTCATTCAACTCCACCGACACATTGGAGCATGCACAAAGGGGAAAGGGTGGAAGTCTCATCTATAGGAAATGTTTGAATCATCAACTTTTTGGAGCAGTATAGAATCCGCTTTTAATCAGCTATTTTTTAAATCTAGCAAGCTGATGGTATAGGTTTCCTTAGAATTTTGACAATTTTGGGATCAAGTTTTTTGTATCTATCAAGCAGATATCTTATAGATTTCCTTAGAATTTTGATTTTGGACTACAAAAAAAATATTATTGTATTTTGTTACTTTATTATACAAATATATCTAGTCGGCTTATATCCTTTTATTTAATGTATGTATATATATATATGAAAGAACGACAAAAAATTAAAAAAAAAATAGAAATTATATTAAGCACACCTTACCTTTTCCTATAAAAGAAGGTAGCCTTGATCATGTATTTTATCTCTTTAATATGATAATTCACTTTTAATTTTATATTATTTATTTCTTTATTTTAAAATATTTTTGTATATTTTGATAATTGTTTGAATACATAGTACTATCTTCTTGTTGTTACTATGATTATTTTATAGGATTTCATGTTTTATGGCATAAAAAAAACTTCTTTGTGAGAAAAAATTATGATACTTGATAGACCTTAACATGATCATAATAGTGTCCAAGTTTATGTAATTAGTCTATTTGCATACTAGTCCTCTTGTCCCTGATCCTTATCTTGCCATCTATTCTTCAACCTCTAATTTGAGTTCATTTATTTTGATTAAGCACAAATCCATTTTCCTGTTGTATATGACCCAACTGTAATTTCTAAATAGAATACTCTAGTTTAATTCACACATCATGAGTGTTTAAGGTAAAATAACTAAATAACATATAATGACATTTTGATTATTAATTCATTCTAGTACCTTTACCTTGTTATTATTTTTATTTATCATATAATACACTTCGCATTGTGATTCTCATTCATGTATTTTTTATCAACTCAGACTTCCATTATCTTCTATATTTTTAAATAATTGTCACTATATTATTTATATTTGTACTTCCACAATAAAATGTTTAATTTATTAAATTTATCTATTGACTAAATAACATCTTAAACCTTAAATTTATCTATCCACTAAATAACATCTTAAACATTAGATTATTACATTATTTTTCTCTAGCTTAAAAAAAATATAATGATTATGTATACCTTCTAAGTCCTCAACAAAATTTAAAAAAGCTAATCATCAAGATTCCAAGAAAAATACATATGGCACTTAAAATGCATATTACACTTAGTTGTATGTGATGATACTCATTTATCTAGAAAATTAATCTTTTCATTGAAAAGCTTATTTGATTTTGGATGAGATGTTACTTGTGCCTAGTTTTGTTTACATATAGGAAAAAATGTGGCTTACGTGTACATTCATTGTTGAAATTATCCTTAAGTTTTTATCTATTATTTTATAGATAAGAGAGAATGAATTATAAGAGAATTTTCTATAATACTTTATTTTAGCTCTATGTTTTTTTTTCTAAATGTATAATTAAAAAATATATTTTTCAATTAGATTGTTTTATTAATATAATAATAATATATTATTCAAATAATACAGTAGAAATAAGTATTAGTTATTATGTGATTAAACTATTGACTTGAATAAAAATATATAAAATTCAATAAATGTAAAGTTTAACAAAACTATACTTTCATAATATAGTTAAAAAACTACATTTTAAATAAAACTATATTTCTATAATAGAGTTTAAAATATTATATTTTACATAATAATATACCATAAATAGCTGAAAAAACTATTCTCTTATAAATTTAACTTCATCAATCTAAAATAATAAATTTGATATAAAATAGTCATACTAAGTTCCAATAGAAAGTAAAGAGTTTGATATGAATAAAATATAATATAATTCAAAATTTGTATTAAATTTATTGTAATATAAAGTATAAAAATAAAATATAATTTAAAATATAGAGTTTGCAATGTAGAATGTGTAGTTAAACATAAAATATAAAATATGAATTTATAGATTAATGTAATAGAAAAATATAATATTAAATATAGTGTTATGTATAAAATAAAAGTAATAAAAATAAAAATTAGAAAAGCTATAATTTCACAAATTTAATAGAATTAAATAATATAAAATATAAATTTGAAAGGGATAAGATATAATATAGCTTAATATTTTATAGGTCATCATTCTTATATATATATATATATATATATAGATTTAAATATAGAATTTTATTTCATAAGTTATTGATTACATAAATTGTATTATATATTACTAATTTGACAATATTGAGTATATAGAATATGAATTTCAATATAATTACGCCGAGAGGCATAACCTACACATGGGCAGAGCATGATCGTGTTAAAAAAATGTTAATTTAAACAAATTAAGAGCCAACAACTAAAGATTTTTTATTAAATATGATATATTTTTGAACAGTCATAACTTTTTGAACTAATATACATAGCAAGTAAAAATAAATGAATGGGTTGATTCAAAAATAAATTATTACCACACATATAAAGTGGTGCAAATAAGTGCAAATAAATATAGAAGTGGTGCTAATATATACTACGAGTAAAAAAAAGGTAAGTCATTTTTACACGAATTAAAAACATAAAATGATAAAACTAAACCCGTTAAGCCTAATTTCCATTTCTTCAATCTTTGTTTAATGAATTTATTAAACATAAATTAATGTTTCACATGCAATAGTAAATTATTTAATTTTGATATGATATGGTTAAGTTTTATAATGTGATAAATTAAGGTAAATTCTTTGTATGCAACATTAAGGTAAATTAAGGTAAATTCAATGTGAAACGGGTAAATTTATAATGTGAACTCATAAAATTGGTATCATATCATATAATGTGAACTCAATAAATTAATCGATAAATTTAAAAACTCAACTCATAAAATTAAGTAAATTTTAATAAAGCTTCTTTAATTTTTTTAATAAATTTACACTTTTTCTTATATAAGATCAAATTTCATATATAAGAGTTATAAATATTTGTAATTTACTTTAAATTTTTTTGAATCAAATTTCATATGTTTTTAATAAATTTAAACTTTTTTCTTATAAAAGAATCAAATTTCATATATAAGAGTTATAACTAGCTTAGATATCTTATATACATCTATCTGAAATACATCGAGAGATATCAGTCTCGAGGTGCCTATTTTAAATTGTTATTGAGAATAGATAGGTGCCTCAAGAGTGATATCTCTTGAAGCATTTTAGATAGATGTATATAAGATATCTAAGATAGTAGCATTCGCAACGTGCAATGTAAAATAATAATTTATCATGAACTTTAAATAAAGAATTATAATACCTTACAAATCATGATTCACTATCATATTTATTCAAATGCATAAAGGAGATGTGTACTTGTGGGGAATTTCGCGAGTGGGTACCAAGTGCCTAGCCATATGATTTTTTTTTTTAAAAGCAGCTCGGCGTTATAGCGAGCATGTTATATACTTATGTGCATTATTTCAAGTTAAAAAACAAAAGAAAAAATTGAAATTATTTTACTTGCTTGGGGCCACAACCCAAAGGCTTGGAGGGCATTTCCAACAAGGTCAGAGACGTGTTTTTGCAAATTCTACAATTTTTTAGATAATCAGGTTCGTGCTCACCATCAAGATTGCATCTAGTTCAATATTGAGAAAATTGAAAACATGGGTAATGTTAGGTTCTATAGCAGCTATCCAACGATGTAAGAGTTTTTTCAATTTTTGACAATGTTAAGCCTTTCATCCATAATTTCTTTGTTTGTATGTACAATTTTTTGCCAAGTGGGTGTTTAGTGTTTTTTGTTATAAATTAACCGTTCATCAAAATTTTAAATAAATTACATTTTTAGAAACTAGACTCATTCTACAAATTTATTAAAAAAAGAAAAAAAATCGAAATTATTTCCAAAAATTTGTAGAACACGACAAAATTCTACTTTTCAGGAGGTGTATAGAAAATTAGTAAAAAATCAAATATTCATTAAAAAATTATCAAAAAAATTATGCACCAACTAGATGCTATTAGCTAACTTCTGACCATAGTGATTTTAAAAATACTACAAAAAATTTCACCGTGCTCAGGTCGTACAAGAGTTGCTATGTTATGTTTTTCCGACAAAAACAACACCAATTTGTGTACATCCCTCTGTTGAACCCCTTAATCTCAACCATTTTCAAAATAAATTAGTAGTTTAGAAAGTAGACTCAGAGCACTTCGATCCTTGTTTTTGTTCCATCTCAAAATTTTGAGTGTAACTATCCTCAATTTCACGTCCAAGGTCAACATTTCTTGATTTCAGAAAAAAAGTGGCCACTTAAGCCCCCTTTTTAGGAACCATCTTGGTGCACTTACCCATGAATGATAAAATTCATCTTTAATACCACAAATTTAATAGCAATATTAATAGAAGAGTTCACTTGAAAAATATATACATCACATAAAAATGCTATGTTTGCAAAGATTTTAGTCTTTCTTCCTCTGCTTTTCTTTTGGTAAGTTGCTTTCCTATCTTCATTTTCTCATAACAATCATATACATAAATGGTGGTGATATTCTAATTCATCCCAAGACTTAACACATGATATAGCAACAAATATTAATCATGCCCTTTCTCTTGGTCCTATATCAATTGTTGCCTTGGAAAGAGTTAATCCTTGTGATTTTTGAATCGTTAGCTCCCAAGCCAATCATAGGGGAAATTGACGTGTGCGGACCCTTTGTATTGGTGAAATTGGAATTAAATTTGGAGATGCATCTTCAAAAGGAATTCCAAATTAATTATCAACTTCAACCATAACATATGTAGGTGGATCTGGTGGGCCACATCCAGGTTTGTATATGATATTTCTGATATATCCTAAAGCTCCATTCACAAGACTTGCTTCTATCCATAAATTAGATGTTAACATGAACCTTGCATCCTTTGAAATTAATAATTCATCATTCTAACCTTTTTGTTGGATTAGCGCTACCTTTTTTGGTTGCAATGCTATGGGCTACCGGTCTTCTTAATGAATGTAACTTTTTTTTTTGTTATGGCTATGTACATTATCATTTGTTGCAAATAGATGAATATTATTATCAAACTTCTCCTTAATTGTTGGATGTAATGAAGCATTTGTTCTTGTCATGAGTAATTTCCAATCATCTATGGTTGGATGTGCATCTCTAATATTTGTGAGTAATTGGCCGAACCTTTTTTGGTCTTCACTTCCACCTTCTTGTCTGAACACCTTATCCATAGTAACAACTATCTTAAACTCTTCCCATAATAGTTTTGCACGTACATTACTATCATAAGATGGTTTGTCACTTACAAGAGGTAGTTGTCCCAAATCCCCCACCAAAATGATTGATCTTCCACCAAAACTCATTTTTTATTTTTTAGGATAAGCCTAGCATAGTCTTGAATCAATATTTTGTAACAAATTTTGTCCAATAAAACTCCTTTTCATCAATTAATATGTATTTTATATGTTGAATTTATCCTTGAAGACTTGCGAGCCTTGTTCCTTCGAATTCAACAAAATCTGCAATAGGTATTCTTAAAGTTCAATGAATTGTTGATGCACCAATGTTAAAGGTTGCAACTCTAGTTGGTGCTAGTAATAATAAGGGAGAACATTCTAGTTGTGATGCATCATAAAGAGCTTTACGAATTGCATTAATCAAATATGATTTACCTGTTCTAGTTGTTCCTTGAATTATCATGTATAGTGGCATGACATTATCCTGTTGATTATAATGTGACATAATAATATCAAGTGCTTTTTTTTCTTAGCACCTAATGTTCCATATTATATAGTTGACAACATATCATCAAGTATCAGTAAGTCATTTTCTTTCACAGTGTTGATAAAATTTATTGCATTATTTGTGTAATCTTCTCCTTGATATTCAACACTCCATGGAGTTTTATCAATGTAATGCTCCGGGGCCTTCAAATCCCCAAGGAATGCTGCAATTGGTTCACAAAGTGAAAATAATATTTTTTAAAGTATTATTATAAACTTTATTAGTTGCATACATTCTCTAAGTTATGCGACGCCACACTTCTTGAGAATCCATAAACGACTTTAGTATTTAGCATTGCATATATATAGTTAACACAAACTTAAAAGTAAACATTGCATAACATTTGAATTTCATTCATGAAAGTATAAAGTACAAATAAGATCCTTACATTACATTTGAAATAACATTACAATACTCATTCTTCAAATGAGGTAGATCAAATAATAGTTTACAATTACATATTTCAAATGTTCACCCTATAAACAATTGAGGGATGTTAAATACAAATTTTAAAAAGATGTACAAAGGAAGTACATAACATCCTTCCTAAATACGAAAGCTCTCCATCCATGAAGATTCTTGTTGCCAATGATCATAAACCAGGACCCAACCAGAGTAGGGTGAATGCTCCCACTCCAAATCCTTTCATGTGTGGTACCCGTAGGTCCACCCCCCATGCTAGGAGACAGTAATAAGGTTCCCTAGACATAACCTACAAACCCTAGACACAAGTAAAACCATAGACCAAGCTACACAAGTACATACTTAACTTTTGGTTACATTGCTCCTAATTAGGGATAACTTCAAAATATAATTTTTAAGTTCTACGTATGTCATCAAGCATAGGTGGAGTGTCATCACAATGTTGCATAGGTTACCCTGGTGTTTCTTCCTAGGTTCCGGCCCCCAACTTGGGTTACCTTGGCAACCTCTTACGAAACTTGACCCCTCATGCAAACTATTGTTGTATCGAATATCTTTTAAAATAACAAGCTATCGATTTTCCATTCTAGGCTTTCTCAACTTATTCTCAAGACTGAACTAGCCTTTGAGTCTATAAGTGAGGCTTATTAATCCAGTTAAATATTTTAGAATACCCATTGTGTTGATTTAGTTTTCACTGACTTACTAACTCTATATGAGTTACCCATACACCACTTTGTGTGTCAGCCCTCACACAGAGCCACTCCCCTAAAAATAACACAAAGAATCTAAGTTCACTAACTAAGGTATACAAGGTGCACAAGAAACATCATATAATTCTTCACATTTCATAATGAACATCAAGTCTATGTTCATAAAACCAGGTGTCTAAACACCATGCAAAACCATGTACACAACCTTATTCAACACAAGAATTCTATTTAAACAATAACAACTCCCACATTATACAACTTGTCTAGAAGACTTGTACTTCTAAAACATTCCCAATTTGACCAATATAAGAGAAAATACTATTTAAGGCAAATCAGGAAAAAAAATAAACATCTATTATTAGGATTTACTAAATCTACTTAAATCAGTTGAAAATAGCACGAATATAAATCAACTTAATAAAAGTTCTATTCTTAAAACAATAAAAGAAATTGTTTCATTTAATCTAATTTTGATTTTCTCAAATTCACATAAAAGTATTTTCCAAATTTTCCCTTCAATCTTACTGTTTTAGAAATAATTAATCTTGAAATTTACATGCAATATAATTTAAAGAGAATTTTTTTTTTTAAATATCAAAATTATTTTTCTAAAACTTAATAAATTACAAATCTTACAAATATTTATATACAAACATATATACATATATGTTTATATATAAATATAAATATATAATTTATTATATATATTCTACAGATATATATTCATATATATATATAACATTATAAGAAATCGAATTTTAAATAGATCACATTAAATTTCTATGGTTTCTTTTAAATAAAATAAAACTTATATTGCTCATAGCTCCCAGCTATGGCCTCCCTGTGGGGAGGACGCAGCCCCTACCAGGGCTGCGCCCAGTAGCCCTTGGCTGCTGTGTGCAGCCATGGTGGTTGCATCCACCCATATGGAGTGTTGGGGGGGGGGGTTTCAGCCCTCCCCAATAAATATTGAAATTTATTTTATTTTTTTAATTTTTTTTAATTTCGCTCGTATGGCGATATTATAATTTCATCTTTTTAAAAAAAAAATAGAATTTCTTCAGTATGATATACACAAATAATCTTGTACAGGATGATGTATATATATTTAATTTATATGCACAATTTAACAAATATTGTAATAATGAAAACAAACTATTATCTTCAACAGAGTTCATTCTACAAGAAATTTATTTTTTATTTTTTATTTTTAATTCAAAATACCCAATTTTCTTAGAAATTTCCAATTCAATTCAAAGAAGATACTTCCATATTATTTTTTTTGTATTTCTTCCAATGTTTTCTCTGTTTGCACTTTAAGATCTTGTTTCTTGAAACTCTCACAATAAACAACAAATTTCAACAGAAAGATTTTCAACAAACAATCTACCAAGAAGAAGGGTTTAAACAAAGATTTCTTTTCACGGGAAATCTTTTCAAAAGTAAACAAATTAAATGCACAGGGAAATACCAAAAATTTATTTTCATAGACAAACTTCTCAAAAGAATAAATTAAATAAATAACTAGTGAAAAACCTGTTTCCTGTAGCTTGAAAATTGTCTGTAGAGGAGAATCTTTGCTACCTGTTGTGTGCAATCCTCCAAAGCTTCTCTAGAACACAATATCCAGAAAGATGCTAATACCAACCCAAAGAGATCTTCCAGAAATATACAACAATTCACAAAGGAAATCACAAATTTTCGAAAATCAATTTTTTTAGCAGAACCTTGTTCTTTTCATTTCCCGTGAAGAAGTTTTTTCCTGTTTCCCCAAAACACATAATATCTTCCGAGAGAATCCTCAACAAGAAACAATAAATTTAACTACCACACATGTCGAGAAGAAAATATCTTCCAACCAACTCATGGCAATCCTTTATTTCTTCCTTATCAAAAATTGAATGCCTTTCAAAGAATTAAAGAATTTAAATTTCAAAAATGCAATTTCCCTTTTTCCTTATTTAATTTTATTTATTTAACAATTAAAATACCATTTCCCACAAAACAATTTAATTTAAATTAAATCTATTCAATAATTAAAGCAATTTTAATTCAATTAATTAATTTATTTAATTAAATGAATTTAATCTCAATGATTAAATTACTTAACCAAAAAAACTAATTAATTAATTAAATAAAATGTAAAATTTATTTTTAACATTTAAAATTAATTTAAATAAATAGTAAATTAAAGAATAATAAACTACCATTAAATTAACAATTTTTTCCTTTCAAAACAATTAATCCAATAAGGCACATACAAGACAATCAAAGAAACAAAAGCTTAACTGACGACGTACTTGACCGGGGTTAAGACTAGTCTAGGATAAACCTTGTTACTACCTCCCAATCAACATTTCGCTGAGTCTCTACACGCACCTAAGTAAACTGTGTGAGCTCATCATGCACCAATCCCTAACCTAAAAATAACATACATATATACATAATCCATTATACAAGCACACCGTGCGGAGAAAATCATGGAAATCACAGGGCACTCGCAAGCGAGTGATGCAACTCTGTTCTCCACACCAATACACATCACATCAAACCGACAAATTAAATAACTCATCTACGGCAAACATATATATAGCAAAACATCGGCAAACATCTATACTCAACATAAAGCATGTCAAAATAATTACCACCACACAATGTATCATCACATCACAAAATAAATCCACCATCGCTCTAATGTCAGCGATTAAAATATCCAAAACAAAGTACCAAAGTATATCATAGTGAAAGTATGCTAATAGAAAGCATAAGCAAAATGGAGGGGTACTACAATCAATATCTCTTCTTCCTAACATATATATTTATGTTGCATCCATAATCTATCCACGGTGTAATCTTGATATGATCTCCCAGTCATGTTCAATTATATTATGACCATTTGGTAAATTATCCTCATCTTCAGAATCATTATGATTTTTAGTTTCATTTGAAATAATTCTTCGTTCTAAATTCCATGGATCATAATTGAGTGAGTCCCAATTTGACATAATTGTATTATCATCAAGTCCAATATCCCTTTGTATATTACGAAATGTCTTGTACAACAATAACTCTGACCAACAAAAATCAACCCACTTTTCTAATTGACGTGTAGGTATAGTGGTAAATCTTGGAAGCACTCTTACAATAGCTGTCATAGTCCTTGGTTCCCATTTGTTATCTCTTTTTCTTTTTGGATTATATGTCCCAAATCTAGCTACATCTATAAGTGTCATACTTTCCATTGCATATGGTCTATCCATGTATCCTTCTTGATGAAATGTCTTAGATGTCCAGAATCATGATTTTCTTCATTTTTTAGCACTGGTTTGAACACCTCTCTTGAAACATTTAATGCAATAAATACTATACTACATTCTACCAATGGAAAATCCAATAACATACATGGCTTGTTTCTTGTGCTCCAATGTCTCTCTCAATGAGGGTTTTTGTTAGAAGTATCTTGTACACCTTTGATGTCGCTTCATCTGGGTTTTCAATATTTGCAAGTCGTATTAAGATTTGATGATAAGTTTCTAAACTCTTTTTTTCTTTTTCTGCATACTTTGCAATATAATTTATTACAACATGTCTTGAAAGAACTGGTTGCCAAACTATATTTTCTCTCCATAACTAAAGTATATTATGATTATGTGTGTTTACTCGATCATCATTTCTTTCAAGTTCATATACTTTATCTTCTATGGTTGGATCTTCAAATAGTTTTGATCCATCTAGATGTAATGGCCATGGTGCATTGTACCTACAAGCAAAGAGAATTTCTTTAGCTGGTATAATATTTTGGTAATATAATTTACTATAGTTTGTCTCAAACATAATTTATTACAGTTGAGTCCCAATTTGACATAATTGTATTATCATCAAGTCCAATATCCCTTTGTATATTATGAAATGGCTTGTACAACAATAACTTTGACCAACAAAAATCAACCCACTTTTCTAATTGGTGTGTAGGTATGGTGGTAAATCTTGGAAACACTCTTACAATAACTGCCATAGTCCTTGGTTCCCATTTGTTATCTCTTTTTCTTTTGGGATTATATTTCCAAGATCTAGCTGCATCTATAAGTGTGATACTTTCCATTGCATATGGTTTGTCCATGTATCCTTCAATGAAATGTTTTAGATGTCCATCATCATCATTTTCTTCATTTTTTAGCACTGGCTTGAACACCTCTCTTGAAACATTTAATGTAACAAATACTCTACTACATTCTACCAATGGAAACTCCAATAACATGTGACATGTTTCTTGTGCTCCAATGTCTCTCTCAATGAGGGTTTCTGTTAGAAGTCTCCTATACACCTTTGATGCCACTTCATTTGGGTTTTCAATATTTGCAAGTCGCATTAAGATTTGATGATAATTTTTTGAACTCTTTTATGCTTTTGCTACATACTTTGCAATATAATTTATTACAACATGTCTTGAAAGAACTGGTTTCCAATCTACATTTTCTCTCCATAACTGAAGTATATTACGATTATGTGTGTTTACTCAATCATCATTTCTTGCAAGTTCATATACTTTATCTCCTGTGGTTGGATCTTCAAATATTTTGATCCATCTAGATGTAATAGCGTGACTCTACACATATCGTAGGTGCATGTAATGTGCCACAATATGTGGGTAGTCAATAATATTTTGTCATCGCCATTTCTATGCTTCTTGTGGGTTAGTTGGATGTGTCCTTGGCGTTAATGCATGTAAATTTGGCCAATACATATTTGCTGCACTCAAAGTAAAGAAAACTATTGGTGTTCCAATTTGATGCAATAGATCGGTTAATTCAGCTCGACATTTTTCCCAATAAACCTTGTACCCCTTAGCATTGTACCAAAATGCATCAAACAGTCAACTAGATGTGAATGAGGGACATTTTCCATATGTTCTCTTAACTCATTGATTGTGATTGACATATCTTGCAAGCTCTTTTTGACAAACACTGTTGATGAGTTTTGTGCATGATGTCGCATAATCATATTCATCATATAATATCTAAATCGTGGGTGTCTTCCAAAATGATGACCTCTATATCTGAATAAATGCTTAACAAAATCATGCAGATGAACTCTTCTCATTTGTGGTTCTATCCAATCACATCATCCATGTGGAAATAGTGTTGGAAAAGCCATATCAAGTAATCCTTCAATAACATACTCATTCACTAGAGATGGTCCAATTCCTAGCCAATCAATTAGTGATCCAGGATCTACATTAGGGTTATTTACCCATGCATGAATTAGTTCCATCACTCTTCGAGCATTTGGTGGTTTAGAGGCCATTGATGTAGTGTGATTAATAATGTTTCCTTCATCTATCTCCAATATTGGACCTACAAATACATACTTATCTGCATTTGAATCAAACTCCATATAAACAGAATTCAGTTGGTCAAAAATGTTTTGATCTGAATTGCATGTAAGTTCACTAAGTGCATTTTCATCAATTTGAACATCTTTATAGAACCTATCATGTTCTATTTTATATTTAAGTGCTCTATATACCCTCTCTCTATTAACTGTAAAATTATAAGTTTTTCCATGTTGATCCTTTTTTTGAACAATAATGACTAGTAAATCTTTTATTCAATGTGGTAAAATTTTAGCTATTTCTCTCACTTCTTGTGGAAAACTTATGGTATGTCCTTTATATTTGTATTTCCCTCCAGTTGCATGTGTTACTTGAAGTATTGGGTTGACACATGCTATCAACATTTCCTCTATTTGTGTTAAATTTGCAAGTTTTGATGGTTGTGGACTAGGATCCATATTGTTTAATGCTGAAAATCGATGTTCATTCCTTTCTTGTCGACATCTATTGCAAATAGGGCCCTTAGGTACCTATATAATGTAATACCCCTCCTGTTACTGTTTAGACTTGTTTTCTTTCTATGCTTTTTGCTTAATACTTCGTGACTATGATAGTACTATTTATTGTTTGGTTTGGATAGTTAGACTATTTGGTGATGATGCTATTTCATACATGGTTATTTGATATGGCATTATGGTTTGGTGATGTTAGTTGATTTCAGTAATATATTATGATGCAGTGATTTAGTAATTTATTTTATGATGTGATCAATTAGTTAGAAATGTTATTTCATCATTGATATTATACTTGTTAGTATAGTTTTGGTGAGAGGACAGTGTAGCACCATTCGTTTACGAGTGTCCTGCTATGCTACAATTCCTTCTCATAATGTAATGCTTTAATTATATATGTATGTGCATGTACACGACCTTGTTTGTATGCAGGGATTGTAGGTATAGAGTCTCGATTCCACCTGCTTCGGCAGGACAGGGCGAGCATCAAATAACCCAACGGGCATAATGTTGAAACATAGATGACAAGGAAGTCACCACGTCCCATGTTGTCAAACCGTCCTGATTGAGTGTTATTGTGCGTCTTTGTTTTTGTCATTTTGCAATTTATTCTAGTAATTTGTGTGTGTATTTTGGTATGTATTTTACGTTGGTAATTTGTCTGATGTGATTTATTTAATGAAATGATGTTACTAAATGTTTTATTAGTGTTGTTTTAATTTGTAATAAAATATAAAAGTTTATTTTAAAAGTCATGTGTTTTATTGAAAGTGTTAATTAAATATTAAATTTGTATCTTGTTAATTTAATTAAATTAGATTGTTGAGGATAATTATGAAATAAATAAATTAAATAAATGAAATTGTGTGCATTGCAAGTAAAGCTTGCAAAATCAAAATTAAAGCAAAAAGTATTGATAAATGGAAAATAAATAAATAAAAGATAAGATAAGATAAAAAGGATGAATGAGGCATTGAGTTTGGTCAAAAAAAAGTCGGAATTAGAATTAGAAAATTTCTTTAATGGGATTTAGAGTTTTCAAAAAAGAGAAGAGAGACTTTATTTAATTGTTAAATGTAAGATTTCATTCATGGAAATGTTGACGTGGTTGCACAAAAATATTAATTTCAAATATTGGATCTTTTGAAGTTTTTGGGGAATTGTTTCATTTTCTTTCATTATACTGGGGAGGTTCTTCTTAATGGAATAGTAGATTAGAAATCTGAGCAAGGAAATCGAGAGACGAAGTTCTGAAGGAAGGAACAAAAGTTAATTGAAGGGCTATCTGAATCAATAAAATCTTCATCAAGTTTTCAACAGCACAGGACTTTAGGTTCCATTTTATCATTTCTCTAGCTTTCACTTTCAAAAGAAAATTGAATTAAATAAATAAATAGACTTTTTGAGAAAGAAAATTATTTTGGAAATTTGAAATTGTCTAAGTTGCAAATAAACAGAAGGAAATGCTGTTGAATTTTGTTTGAAAATGTCCAATTTCTTTATCCTTTGACTGTGGAAAAATAATTCTTTTTATTCAAATGGATGAGGTTTATATATATTCAGATATGTATATATATATATAAATCTGAGAAGAAATATAAATATATACATATCATATATATATATAGTGCATATATCTCTAAAAGAAATGTTTTGTGTTTTTGAAATATATATATATATATATATATATATATATATATATATATATATATATATATATATATACATACATACATACATATATATATACATAGATGGAGTATATATACATATATATTTATATATATATATTATTTTGATTTTATTTCGGTTTATTACTTCTGAGAGGCAACCCCTTTATTGAGGGTGAAAGTAGCCCCTATAGGGATGCCTAAATTAAAAATAACGGTGTAAGAAAAAAGAAATCGTTCGTATTCTGAGTTACGCTGGCAGTGGAAGAGTCACCATAAACGTAGAGAGTGGAAGAGTCTCGAGAATAGAGTGGAAGCTTCTTCCATTTCGTAACTGACATGGCTAATAGGTAATACAACTGTCACACCATTTCTAATCACTGGAACTTCAAAAGTTAATAACTAAAACGTAAAGGCGCGACATTAAACGTATATGTAGGCATGAAGAAAGTTCTGTCATTCTATAAATTGATATTACAGTTCTGAATGTGAGGTAGTTGTATTCAACGGGGATAGCTTCAAAGGGCAGAATTTTGTCTTCACTGTGAAGAAATCATTGGTGTTTCAGCTGAAAATGATGCAACAGGGAGGAGTGTTACCTCTACCACACGGTCGCTAATGATCCCAATTGGGTCTGCTCTGACTTTCCCTATGAGACAATTGGGTGCAAATTGGAGGAAGAAAGGGCCACCAGCCGAAAGGACTACAGGGGCTACAGTAAGGTGCCTGGCTGTGGCTGTGAGGGATGCTCTTTCTGCATCTGTTTCAGCTGCAATGTCTGTCTATTTAGCAACTATAACTGCCGCTCTTGCATTGATTTTTATTCCTTCAATCACTGATGAAATTTCCATTTTCCGTCTCCATTTTGATTGAGAAAATTTGGATTTGTACTTTTGGGGGTAGATCTATTATTCCATCTGAAGGTGTTGTCTTTTCTCTCAACCCGATTCCGTCGTTTCTAATGTGTTTTTCGTTGGCATTTTCTTTTCTTTACCCACTGTCAAATTCTTAATGTATTTCCTTTAAAAGAAAGAATTTAATTTTTAGGAGTTTTTGAATGGATTAATCATATGATGAAATGAAATCTATGTACTTGCTAGGCGTGAGAAGATAATTTTCGTTAATGATGATTATTTTGTACGAGTCGCAGTCTAAGTATTTTAATTAGACTAGTAATTGAGCTTAGTTAGTCATCCTTCAACGTTTGAAACATTTGTACACAGCTCACCAGATTTGAACGTGA
>VDFB02130546.1:0-33665 GCA_007258455.2 Sequoia sempervirens
CCAACCTCAATTCACAGAAAAAAAAATCCTTGCGATTTCTAGTAGTCAAGTAAACCGTTGATTTTTATTAAAAAAAACGAGCAAAAACTTCTAAAAAAATTTCCAAAAAGTTTTTCGAAAAAAACCACGAATTTTATTGCAAAAATTCACCAAAAATGAGCCTATGCTTTGAAACCATGAAATAGTAATTGGATATCGTTATTAAACAAGGAGAGAAATACTCGTTTAATAATAATTTACAAGACAATGTTTCTAAAAAGAAATAGTTGTGAACTAAAACACTAAAGTGAAAGTTGCTAAAACTAACTAAAGTAAACTAACAACTAAGATGACCGTTAAATATTACAATAATACTTTAATAAAATGTTCCAACCTAGTTGCATTGCTATTCCTATATGCATACAAAAGCCCATTCCCTGCCAAGGAGATTATAGAATAAATTTTTTGAAAAAGATAAGTTATTTAGAAATAAAAAAATCTGCATTTTTGTTTTACAAAGGAATTCTCTTGTTTTGCTTTCAACTTCTTGTTTTCTTTCCATTTTTCTATGAATGTATCAATATATTTAAAATATTAAATGAATTAGGTTATATATATTGTTTTCCTTTGTTTCAAATGTTTTGTCTATCACACTTGTTGCCATAAGAATTACAATGGCAACTAATTCTAGCTCCATGGGTCAATCCCACTTCAAAACAGACCCAAATTCTCCTCTTTGGAAGATTGTTTATATGATACACCTAATTCTAAATGATAGGGGCCATATTTGGATTTGCAAAAGGTGTGGTGTCAAGTATTCAAGCTCATACAATTAAGTGAAAACTTATTTTTGTGGCATTCCTTAACAAGACATCAAAGCTTGCCTTGGATATAATGGTGTACCTATGCCAAAAAAGCAAGTGATAGCATATATTCATGAGCAAGAGCACGCAGATGAAGCAGCAAGCGTAAAACAAATTATCTTTTAGGAAAGAAATGATCCTAAGGAATGAAGCCCCTTATACTCGCATCTAATCCTTGTGTTGTGGTAGAGAGCCACACATTTTTTACCATCATTAGAGAACAACCGTTTAGAAGAAGAAACCAAAGGAACTTTTTAAAATGGCATTTCAAAAATGAATCTCAAGATTGTCAATCAACACATAGCAAGATGTATCTATACAAATGGATTGGTTTTCAATATTGTTCACTCACCATATTGACCAAAAATTGTGAGAAATATTAGTGAGGTTCTAAAAGGGTACAAGAGCCCAAGTTATGAGAAGATATGTGGCAACTTATTTGAAAAGGAGGTCAAGCTTGTAGATGATTCACTCAAGCCCATAAAGGATTCATGGGCTAAGACAAAGGTTTCCATTGTTTTCGATGGATGGAAGAATGCTAAAAACTAGCACTTGATCAATGTGATTGCAATATCACCTATAGGGGCAATATGTTTTAAAGCTATCGATTGTAAGGGGGGTATTAAGGATGGTCAATTTATTGCTAACATCTTCATCACAACCATTAAGGAAATGGGACCTTGTAACATTATTCAAGTCATAATGGACAACACAAAGAATTGTAGAGCAATTGGTTTGTTGGTTGAGGAACGTTATTCAAACATCTTTTTGGATAACTTGTGTTGTCCACTCTTTTAGACTTATTCTACAAAGTTGGTTGCCAAAAAAATCAAAATGTTCATCACCAACCACATGTTGTAGGGCATATTTAGATATTTTTGAAATTTGAGCTACTAAAGATAAATGAAGCAATAAAAAATTTATGTTTCACTTTAGTTACCTGAAATCTATTATTTTTTAACTTAATTTGATTATGTTTTATTCTTTGAATTTTGTCTTTAATTGTTTTATATTTATTGTTAAATAGGCTGCTAAGACCCATTTCACCTCCAAAACAATTGTCTTGAGACAACTTAGGAAGTTTCAAGAGGCACTTTTTAGCATGGTAATTAGCCAAATTTGGTCCATATAGAGGCAAGTCAATACTAAGAAGACAAAAAATATTAAGTAGATAATCCTAGATAACTCTTTGTGGGATTGTGTGAAATATCTCCTTAGTTTCACTAAGTCCATTTTGAGTGTGATTTGTTATACTAACAAAGGCAAACCTTGCTTGGGAGGGATGACTCAATGATTGGAAAGATGAAGACCATCATAAATGAGATCCAAAAGAAACTTTCTAAAAACAAGTGTACAAAATTATTGAAAAAAGATGGAACACAATGACCGACCTGCTAAATTTTCTTGTTTTTGCATTGAATCCAAAATACTATAGTGTTGAGGTTCTTTCTATGCCAACATTTATTGTCTCATATAGAGATATCAAAGTCACCAAAGGGTACAAGGCATCATTTATGGACTCCTCCCTAATCCTAATTTGCAAAATGTAGTCACGAGTGAGTTAATTGATTTTCTACACTCCAATGGTTGAAGTATTGAAGCTCTTTGTAACAAATTCAAAAAGGATGCTCAAAATTGGTGGTGCTTATATGGCCAACAATTTTGTCACCTACAACCTCTTTCAATAAAGTTTTATCACAAGTAATATATATATATATATATCAAAATTGGTTGTGCTTCTATGGCCAACAATTCCAAAACCTACCCTTTTTCAATAAGGTAAAATGCAACCGATTGCACTCAAATAAGGCAAAGGACTTGATGTACATGCATTTCAACTTACACCTCCTTTCGCACAAACATGACTACAAGGAAGGGGGCACAAGGTTGTAGAATATAAAGCCAAAACATATTGATTTATATGCTTCCACTCTCAACATGCCACATATATCTTTGAAGTTTCATTTTTTAACTCTACTCTAATTTATCTTAATAGGTTGCTAGTTCTACATCTAAGAGAAATTGGAGCACTGTCATGTCCCCTTCTCAGTGACATCTCTCGGAGCACAGGATTGGCCTATCATACGACCCTCGTAGGCTAATGGACTGGATAGAGGGTCATCTTGGGAGCTTGGCTCAGCTTCAGTTGGCGAAGTTTGATCAGTAGGCTTTCGTTTGGGCTCGATCGGAGACTTCTTGCAGAAGTTGCTATTTTTAGCAGTTCCTGGCAGGCAGCGTGGGACCCCTGCTATTTTTAGCAGTATGGCTTTGGCAGTGTTCAGAATCACTTCAGTGTTCGTCAGCTTCAGACGGATCAGTCATCGGATGAGTAACGAGAGAAATATTAATATTTAATTGTATTAATTAAATATTAATTAATTGAGGATTATAATATAAAGTTATAATATTAAATTATAACTTAAGTGATTCTGCTTGAGGGGGTCGCCATCATCAGAGAGGGGGCCAAATTGACAATTAAGATTATTATAAAATATTTGGCTGAGACTATGGAAAAATTAAAAGAATAAAAAGTGAATATTTTAATAAAACCCTATTATTGAGGAAATCGCACTTTTGAGAGATATAGTGCATTTGCATTGGGTTTTGTGCCATTATGTGATTATTGATTTTGAGAACTGATCAACTTTGATCTGAGCAAGAGACTTTAGGGTTTCAAGTTCGAATTCCTTGGGGAACGAGCCATCTCCATCGGAAGCAATTCAGAGGGTGTGAAATAACACTTGATTTATTGCAGCAAAGGTTTCTTCATTCAGGGGGAATCACAGAGCTTCAGAGTTCATTCATTTACGGAGTTTCAGCATAGTTTTCATCTGGGATCACATTGCAAATCTAGGCGCACCTTATTCCAGAGACTAGACACAGAAATCAAGAAGGCCGTACATTTATTAAATGATGTTTCTGACATCAGGCCATACCTGTACCAGGCCGTACTACTTCATATTGAGCCGTCTTTTTGCCTAGAGGAGAAACGCCTACCTTATTGGCTTGATATCTTCACCAGAGTGGCGCCCCTACATCTGGAATCATACGCCATCCTTATACTGAGGGAGAAGATACTTTATTTGCAGCCGTACTATCCTACATCAGATCAGCTCGCTGCTTTTTACCAGGTTTTCATAAATATCATTGTATTTTCATTTGCATGCAATTGGGTTATATTGTAATCATCTTCAGAAGAATATATATTAGACAAGCTTCAGTATTTGCTATAGAATCTGTAGTTCTCAGGGATATATTATTTTATTGCATTTATTCTGTATTTCTTGCAAAAATCGCATTCTTCATTTATTGTTCAAAACCTCAAAAACGTCAAAAAAAATCAAAAACTGCAAAAAACAAACCAAAACTCAGTCAGAATCAGAATCAGGGGAAACTAGGGTTTCTACAAGCACATACTCCTTTATCTACTTAGTAAAATGCAACTGATTGCATCAAATAAGGCAAAGGACTTGATGTACATGCATTTCAACTTATACCTCCTTTCACACAAACATGACTACAAGGAAGGGGACACAAGATTGTAGAATATAAAGCCAAAACATACTAATTTATATGCTTCCACTCTCAACATGCCACATTTGAGGAGCCAAATAGCAAGAACACTTTTAGTGCAAGTGTCAATGGCACTACTTGTGGTTCTTCAAATGTTCCTACATCAACTCATGTCAATGATGATGATGATGTATTTAAGACCCATATGATGCTAAAACCTGATTGTTGAACTTAACATTATTATTTTAGTATTGAACATGAAGTTTGAAGTTTGAACAATGATATTTTATAATATTTGTCATTTATATTTTAAACGACATTCAATTTTACGATGGTTTTGTTTATTATACAATGCTATGTGGTATTCTAAACTTAATTCCTGCTTTTCGGCTGCATGTGGGTGTGTGTGTGTGAGATTTTTATATTGTTTTGAATCCAAAACGAACTCAACCCAAATAAAAAAAATTGCTGTATCCACAAACTTGAACCAGCCACTTAGGCAGAAATTGATAGGTTGGATGGCCATTGGAAAATCATGTGTCAATAATTGGCATGATACATGAATGTTGGAAATCATTTTTCCTCATGATTCTCATTCAAAACTGATTTGTATCTTTAACACGCAGAAAACATTTAGAGATCATTCCAATACATGGAAACATCCTTTGACTAGAAAAAAAATTCCAATTTATTTGTGTCAATGAAATAAATAGATGCCAAATTGAAATTAGTTAATGAACAAATCATTTTTATTTTTGACAAAAGTTTTTACATCTGCATAAAGTTGATCTATTAGGACTCAGCCACTTATTTGTGTTAAGTCATCACAGCCTTAAAAAGAAGTTTTTTGACATCCTTTATACAGATTCATTTAACAAAGATTCTCTGCTTCAGATACAATGAATTGTTTGACATGTTTTCAAACAAATTTATTCACAACCAATGATAATGATGAAATAAAATTATAAATTACTGTGTCAGGCAGTGATGAGATGGGTATTATATAAAATTTTAAGCGTACAAGTTATTCAGTATGTTCTTTTTTTCCAACACATATTTCAGATCATCTATTAGTAAATGTTAATTATTCCTGACACAACACAGAATTATGAATTACACCTGCAACATGAAGAACACACATTTATACCTACAAAGATCAAAAGTTCCCATCGACAAAGAATTACATGTATGTTTTGTTGGCGTTTAAATTCGCACCTCTGGTATGCGTATTTGAAACGGACAGCTATGCACAGATAAACTGCTCTTCAAATTAGGAGGGGAAGCTCCCTCTTGCTGATGGTGTTTGAAAGAAAGTAAACTAAACTAAGTTGCCTATCTTTTTGATCAGCTTAGAGCACAAGGTTTATTAAACACAAACGCCGCAGCTGAGATTTTCTGTTTTAAAACTTCAACTACGACTAACTTAAACTAAAGACGTTTCTGGCTTCTCAAGTAATAGCAGAGCAAGAGAAGCTAGAAATTAACAAGGTAGATTTTCTGACAGAAATACTTCAATAATCTCTCTCAACGAACACCTACACACTTCATTGTAAGTTGAAATAAAGATCATAAAAGTAGAACATAGATAACGGAAATCTGAGATTTTGGACCAAGGCAAAAGAGGCTCATGATTTTATTACTCAAATCTCTGGAACAAAGCTCACTTCTAACATGCCTGGAACAAGAAATTGCAGCTAAAGAGGCTTGCAATCTTGCTCTTACACAATAGAAAACAGCAATCACACTAACTCCTTGTTGGCTAAAGAGGCTCAACAATTTGCTATCACAACACAATTGAACAATACTTGAGTAACAAATAGAAGGCACAATAGGCTCAGCGTTTGTTCTCACTAGCACGGTTCCAGAAACTAAATGAACAAAGGCTCTTATTTATAGAGAAGCAGAGGAGTAGGGAACCCTAAAATCTCCTTGCTTTTCACAATCTAGGGCTTGCTCAACAAGCAAGCTTTATTACTAAATCTAGAAAGAAGATAACATCTAAAACCCTAGAAAGCAGAAAAAGCGGGAAACGCCAACTATTACATCTTATCTTCTTTCTCTACTCAAAGAATGGATAAGGATCATTCCAAGAATAGAAAGAAAGCGGGAAAGAAAGCTTCTAGAAGAAAGCTGCTTTAAAGCTCGATCACATCCGCTAGGAAATTAGAAACTATGTCCCAGTTCGGTGCATCTATGCCCTCAATAGCAAAACACCGCTTTTCTAGAATATCTTCAGCATCTGCGATAGATCTCAGGAAATCTTCAACCTCGTTGGCCGCTTTCTCGAACTTTACTGACATCACTGAAATATGGCCTATCCTTCCGCCAACTGGATTGCAACTGCGAACAACACTCTGGAATTGATCCTGCACTTCATCAAGCCCAACGTAGGAACCATCTTCCAGACTATACTGAAAAGGAATCTCTATGATAAACTCACTGATGAAAAGGAGAGCTTCAATCACCCTTTGTCTGTAGGCAATGAATTCTTCGGATATCCTCTCATAGGTTTTAACTTTGAAAACATGACGCTCCCTCCAAGCAAGGATTTGTCTCTTGTGTTCTTTTGAAACTGCTGGACCATAGGCTGTATCTAAATCAACAATGATGATCTCATGCCTTGGTCTAACTTCAACCAGTGTTTGTTCAAATCCTTGGATACCTTGACGTAGCTTATGAGCGTCTTCCCTTAACTAGAACATCCGTGCCAAGATCTCCCTTCCTATGACAATGAAACTCTCGATCCACTCGAGTTTCTTTCCCATAAATGACCAGCTGTCTTAACTGCTGATGATCAACTGGTGTCTCTAAAATCTGGGGCAGCAACTAGGTTACCTGTGAAGAACCATGGACAAGGTTAGAAATGAAAAGCCTGAGCTGCTGATTTTCAGCCTTGAGTGCTGCCTTGTCTTCTCCATCCTTGAGTACTCTTTCCTAAAGATTTTCGGATGCAACTCTGAAGAGACTCAAATCTGCATGTCTGGTATTTCTACCGAGATTGGCCTTGACCATGACGAAATCATCCATATTCACCTCATCCCTATTCTTGTCTTCTGGGGGCAATGCAGTCTCCATGATTATTTCATTATCAGGATTCCTATCAAAGTGAACTTGCTTCTTTGCCTTCTTCTTAGGAGGTTGCTGATAGATGTTATCAAGATCATCAACACTCATCTGATATGAAGGCCTTCTTCTAACCCTTCCTAAGGAGTTCTCAAGCCAAGACATGGTAGTATCTTTACTAACTTCCTCAGGAGGTGCATCTGTAATATCTTCATCATCTTCGATATCAAGGTCGATGTGGATTAGCGAAGAACCTGTCAAAGGTACAGAAACATGTGTTGAAGGTGGCTCCTCTGCTTCTTTCTGAGGTATGGGCTCGTTAGGAGGAACTTCTGAATCAGCTGTAGGCTGCTCCTGTATGACTATGCCTGAGAAATCCAACCTTCTTTTTACATTTTTATTTGATCTACTACCTTTGATGCCATCTTGAGACTGATTTTTGCCCTTCCCTTTTGACTGCGCTCTGGAAGAAGAGGGAATTATCCTTGGCGGCTCTGCTACTAGAATGGAGTTTTTCTTTTTAAGGACCAGGAAAACCTTACTTTGCTCAAGGACTTGTCTTGTCCTGTCTTCGACCGAAAGGGATTCCTTATTAGCCCAGTTGACTTGTGAAAGGGGCTGATTTTCTATTCGCTTCTGAGTATACATCGGGAGAAGCACATCCTCATCATCATCTGATAACCCTTCTATGTCTTCATTTAAACAATCTTTCATCTGATGGAGAGTAAATCTGCTATAACTACGTCTCCGCACCTCGAACTCATCTGTACAATTAGCCCAAAAATCTTCAAGTGTGGCTATATGATCATAGTTCTTCTCAAGTCGGCCAGCGTAGAAACCATGAGGATCAAATGATCGTCTCTCGCTGTAGGACTTGAGGCTGAGTTTATATAACTCGTCTCCCATTGACTTGGCATCTGCAGCCGTCCTGCATGTGTATATACCCAACCCTAATGGAAACTGAAGAGAGGGTCTCCTATTTCTCAGGACTGTATGAACATCGTGAGCCTGCCTCAAGAACTCCATGAAGACGACCTCGTCCGACGGGTACCTTGGTAACATGAGTGGGGCACCTGAATAACCATAGACCCTGAGATAGGTGAAAGTGGGAAACTATATAAACCAATCCGCCCATTCCGCCACCGCTGCCCTGGCAACTGAAGATATACGGACATGCAATTCATTGTCCAGGTCCCGCACAGTGTACATTAGAAAAGCCTCGTTCACCCTTTTGTAATGATGCAACGACTTTGTGAACTCCAACTGGGGATAGTAGTTATATATGTGTTGTAAGCTCAATCATCCCTCGGTGTTCAACCCTCTGAATTGACCTTCATAGGCCACTAGGTAAACTAGGTACGACACCATGTAGAATACATGAAATTGGAAGTATTCTGTTATCTACTGATGTAGACAATCACTGATCAAGGTAGGCCAATCATAGAACTCGGTTTTCTTCATGATGTGGGGTATGGCGTAAAACATCCAAGGTTGAAACTTGGTGGCATCTTCTGAGCCAGTGACCCTGTTGAGCAAGGTGATAATGATGGCAATTTCATCCTTAAACTCTCCTCACCCGACATTCTTAGGCAATGTTTTGTGTTTCTCCTTCATCCACCTCTATGCAATCTTCTTGCTATATTTATCTTTGTGCATATTCCATATCTTTTCGCATTCACTCTTTGAGAGACTAACGCTTTCAGGCCATGGGGGAATGGAAAAACACTTCTCAATCACATCGGGCTTTAGACTGCAAATCAATCTACCGTCTGCTGACTGGATCTCCCTTGTAGCCGAGTTGTAATACTTAATGCAAGCGATTACGAACTCAAGACTCTAAACTGATATAGGAATTGACGCTGCTGCGAGGAGTCCAGAATGTCCCAGGTTCTTGATTGAAGTGTTGCCTGCTCTCTCCAAGGCATGTAGATCGAACACCGGCTTGATATGATGCAAGTCTGTCTCAACTGTTTTGATGTAATCGTGATAGAGAGCTGATTCAGTCTTGAAAACATTGGCAGTGTACTCCATTTCGGAAAACTTGAAGAATGACTGTAAACTCACCTAGGTTCAGACAAGTCTTGAGCAATTTCTATTTTTAGAACGCTGATTTTCTTGCTCCAACGAACAAATTTTTTGAAAATTTTTCTGAGATATGGGTTTTGCTCAGAAATTCGTTACAAGACAACCCAAATCGTCCGTTTTGGAAAATTTTGAATTTTGCCTTAAAAAGCAGCAAACCCTAATTTCTTCAATTTTTCCGAAAAGTTGGCACCTGGGTTTTGTTCAAAACAAGATTAGAAATGGACCCAGTTGATTAGATTTGCAAAACCCTGACGGTTGATCAGCGCCAACCCTAGGTTTTGAAATTTTCTTGAAAAAAGCTGTGATATGGGTTTTCTTCATAAGACTGATTGGAGAGGACCCAGATGGTTGAAAATTGAATGCACTGATGTTTTCACTGACATGCAAAATAAAAGCAGCTGCTGCAACTTGATGAAGTTCTTGAAAATTTCCTTCAGAAGATTGAAGAGAAAAGACCCAGATGATTGAAAACTGGAAACCTTGGCCTTCCCTTTGAGAAATTTGATCTTCCGGATGAAAAACTTGAAAAAGCAAGGGTTTATGCTTGCTGATTTGAAAAATCTGATGAAAAACCAGCAAAGATGAATTCTTGGATCATGAAAAATTCTTCAAACATGCTGCTCCAACTTTCTCCTTTGAAGGTTACTTGCAAAAATAACAAAAATAACATTGAAAAGTGGTGTTAAATAGACTTCAGGGCTTGAATTAGGTTTTGCTTTCTTTTGCTTTTATTTCAAAACCCTAAAATCTTTGTTCAATGCATTTGGACGCCATCCTCCTTCACTGGTAATTTTGAAACTTTTGAAAATTCCGAAAAATTTTCTAAGGCATGAGAAGTTGGGCGCCCTTCTTCACCAGGGGCGCCCACTTTATCCAGTGTCAGCCAAAATTTTGGCATTTTCAACTTTTCTTCATTTTGACCCTGAACTCCGCCTTCGATTTCCCGTTTGTAGATTGATTCAACAGGCGAGCTGAGGGTTTCACGGCGAAGCCTGACTGATTCTGAGAAAGATGTTCTGGAGGCACCTCTGGCAAAATCCTTCATTTCGACCTCTGAAATCATAAGCGCCTTTTCCTTCCAGGGGCGCCCATTTTGTTCAAAGTTAGCCATTTTCATGACCTTCAAATTTCTTCATTAGCTTCTCTTCTACAGATGATCTCTTTGAATCTGGAGCTCCGGGCATCGGATCGACTACCTGTTATGCTCATCGCGAAGCTGACGAGATATGAGGTGGGGTCCTCTGGGATGAACTTCGTCAAACAATGAATTTAAGGCCTTCAAAAGTTTCGGCGTCCATCTTGGCTAGGGGCGCCCATGTTCACCAGAGTTAGATTATTTTTTAACCTTTTTTTTGTGTTTGCTTCTGAATCTTTGTTCTTAGCTCTCGCCAGACCCCCTGTTCGGCGCTTAGTATCCGGCGACTGTGACCTCCGATCAACGTGCTGGATCTCATTGGAAAGCTGGACCAACTGCGAAGAGATTACGTTAGACACTCGCCTACAAATTCATCTGATAGAGACCTTGAAAACTTGGGCGCCCTTGTTCACCAGGGGCACCCATTTTATCCACACTTAGTCAATTTTTTATATTTTCTCATTTTCTCCTTTTGACATCAGTCTAGAATCTCCCTATTCAGCTTTGAATTCCGGATGACTAGATCGCCTGATAACCGCACCGCTAAATTCGTTGCGGAGTTGACAAAGAACTGAGCAAGTTTGACTGGAGACACAAACCCTAATTTTGACATTTGATGCCCTAAAAAGATGGGCGCCTTTCTTCACCTGGGGCACCCATAGTCACCAGTGTTAGAAAATTTTATCATTTTTCAACTTCCTCTTCATTCTCCGTGCTGGTTTATCATCGCGCCTTCTGTTGAAAGCTCTGAATGCTAAATCTGACGCCTGGCAGCTGACTAACCTCCATTAATGACCTCAAAGTTCCTAGTATGGTTCTGAAAAAGCAGAATAAACCCAGTAGGGCAAAACTGATCTTTTTTAGATTCTGACTGCACTAGCCTAATACAGACGTATTTTGAGCCAATCAAAATCAGTTTGGACCCTGGCGGACCAATTTTCTATTTTTAGAAACTTTCTATTTTTTAGAAAGTTTTGCCAGTATCCATTTCTTAAGAAACCCAGAAAACGTTACTATTTTTAGAAAATTTCTAAAAATAGCAGTTTTCCTAAAATTTAGGGATGAAAAACTAAGATCTGGGTTTTGTAGGTTAAGGTGCTCTAAGCAGACCCAGATCGTCAGATTTTGAAAATGTTGTGTTTTAATCCCTCATGCAAGACATGCATACCCAAATTTTGACCTTTTTGACTGATTTAACAAGACTTTTACTCATTTCTTCAAAATGTATAAGTATAACAAAAATTTTAATTTTGGGGTACAACATGTTTGTACTAGAAGCAATTTTCTCTTACTTCATGTTCGGTCTCAAAACCGCTGCTCCACAATCCTCGAACTCAACTTCAACTTCAAGGCGAGGGGCTTGTCATCAAGAAGGTAAAACAAGGGTCAATCAACAGACTGAGGAGTGTTAAAGGCCAATTGATGAGAATGGTAGTATCTCATACATTTTAGGCTCAACTAGACCTGACATGATATTCCCAGAGGTATCCTTAATAGGTTTGTACATCAAATAAAATGTAACATGATTAAAACAATTAGTAGCTATACCAATGTGCACTTGACCCCTATAATTGTCACCAGGTCAAAGACTAACTAGCTACAAAAAACCTCTTATAAAACTAATAGAACACCCTGCACATGCACCTACAGATAGTAGCAATATTTTAATCCCTTTAGATGATTTCATTGAAAATCACATACACAATGGCAAGTTGCAGATATGCATGACATGATTTTCTAATGATTTAACCATTTAGGATTTTTTGAGATTGTTCCCTAGCTTGTAATATTGAATCATGAACAACATGTATGAATTCCTAATCTACCAGGACAGAGGGATTGTTGAAATGAAAAGTGATTGATCCATGACCAATATGGACCAATGTCTACTCCATTGGGCCACAGAGCTATAAATAGAAAAGAGGAAGGAGATACATCCAACAAAATATCAAAAATATCAAATATGTACTTACATACAAATCAGAGATCACATCTCATACAATGGACATACTATATAATCAATCTAAGAATTACAATAACCATACGCAACAAAGGAATGACCATTACAAACCATTTGTAATGCATTAGATGTTGTCACACGTACATCATACTTGTACTAACAAATGTGGCAAGCATAAATACACAATTGCGACTATCGATTTCCCTGAATTATTACAAACTGCCATGGAGACATGATGAAACACACACTTATACTGAGAGGTGGGTGAATCTACTATAGAAACTTTAGTTTCTACAACTTAATTAATCACAGCAGTATTATTCCAAAACTTAAACATCCATAGCAATTACCATACATGCAAGATCTAGCAAGTAAGCACACACATAAGAGACACACAATTTTACGTGGAAATCCTTATGGGAGAAAACCACGGCAAAATATTGCTTGTATTAATCTTCTTACAAATTTCGTAGGCAGCAACCCAGCAAGAAATGCCAATCTCTTCCACTATGAGGCTCCAACCTCCACAAGAACAATATGGTAATATGTTTGCAACTTCCTCTTAGATCTGCCCTCAACAACTGCTCCACAAAACTGCAATATAGTCACTCATAAATCTGCAACACAGTCTTCAAATTTTCTGCTCATAGAAACGCCATGATCTCCCCTTTATATCTCTTTTCTTCTCTCACAAAATTGCTGCTATAAATCTGCTCACATATGTCTCATAGATCTGTTCAAATAGCTTTTTATTTCTGCTCTTCATATGAATAATCTTCCTTCAATTTTTATTGATTGTAAACCCTCTTACAACCTCTTATTTATATCTCCCAAAATGCCTCTCAACCCAAGGGAGGTGACTCCTCCAAAAGGGTCGGCCCTCTCAACATAAATAATATTTATTTATTTTTAATTTCCAGAGTAGCCGATACTCTGCCTCCCTCGACATTATCCCAGATCCGATACGGATACTTGTGCAATACGCCATGGATACACGTTGGATACTGTACCCACATGTGCCCAAAAAACCTTGATTTTCCAGCCGTGCCGGATACTATGTGATTTGATTTTCAAAAAAGCTGACATGAATCTTCCAAAATATTATCTTAAAAAACTTCAATCATGCAATTTTTTGTTTTGTTTTGTATAAATAAAACCTACACCAAATGAGGAAGACAAATGAAATGTTTTTCTATTTCAGCAACCCATTTTTCTAAGTCTTCTTCCAATACAACTCTACTATTTTTTTGGTGTTTTAATTTTTACAAATTTAAAAAAGTTAATTGTTTATAATTTTATATTTATATTATATTGTTTAAATGTTAGAGATTTAAAAAAAAATAAAACTTATTCTTTAAATATAAATAAAATTTATTAATATATATTTAACTATTTATTCTTTACTAAATTATTAATATTTAAATTTTAATATTATTTTAATTTATATTTTCTTATTTGCTTTTAAAGTAATGAAAATCTCCTCTAATAACTTAGAAAATATATGTATGTTTTTTTATGAATGTTGTATCCAGCCGTATCCATATTGGGGGTCTTAAAAATGGTCGCATCAGATCCAATACCATATCCCTGTGATCCTGTGATCCGTCCATGCAACTTTGTTAATTTCTTTTCCCAAAGGAGGGCGACTAGGTCGGGCCGAATTTGGGAACCCCATAAAAGAATAAAATTAATTTTATTTCCCCAACATAGGGCGGCTCCAAGAGGGGGTCGGCCTAATAAATAATAAAACATTTAATTTTATTTTTATTTAATTATCTTCAACACTTTAAAGGGGGCGATCAATATTAATTTTATTTGGGGCCATCACTATCACCAAGATGCCTTTGACATCAATGACAATATTTTTCCAACAATCTCCCCCTTTGTCATTGATGGCAACCCTGCAAAGAAATAATCTCGAAATGTAACAAAATCATACTTCTCCCCCTGACTAAAATGCTCCCCCTAACTAGCATGCTACCCCTTACTCTCCTTCTCCCCCCTTGACATCAATGGCAAAGGTATCTCGGGGCTGAAAGATAACACAATGAATAGCTTCCCCCAAACACATGCTTCTATTGACGAACTTAGTGACTGGATGAGAGTAATATCACTCCCAATTTCTCCCTCAAGTACTCAAAAGTATCTTGCAGTAGTGGATTCGTGAAAATGTTCTCAATTTGTTCCTTTGTAGCAACATACTCCAACTTCACTTGTTGATCAACCACTTATCTCTTAGGAAATGGCATTTGATTGGAATATGCTTTGTTCTAGAGTGCATGATAGGGTTCTTTGATAATCAAGCAATGCTCAAGGTTTCCGTACTAATAATCAAGGATATCAAAAAAGAGCATGGAATACCGGACTGAACAATGGAAATGTGCCATCACCCCTAGACAAGCAATGCTCAAGGTTTTCGTACTAATAATCAAGGATATCAGAAAAGAGCATGGAATACTGGACCAAACAATGGAAATGTGCCACACCCCTAGACAATCCTGCAACCCGAGAGAATCGACCAACAGAGAGTATACTCCTCACTGAATCAGCCTTGTTAGAATGGTGTCGATTGCACAACACTAATTAGCATTCCGAGACACAGTGTAGAGAATTTCAACTAGCAGCTGATATTTTCTAGAGAGAAATACAAAAGGAGACACTAGAGGATCCATCCACTACTATAGTCCCTGTCGTGAAGTATGATCAAGCTTTAGTTTTGGAGGACTTCACGTTTCCACCAAAGTTTGAACAATATCAAACACCTGACCAATTTGGAAGATTTCCGCCAGCATCAGCTAATGAGCCAGTGGAGGCGCCACCTCCTATGTACTCACATGCGGTTGCTAATGGACTAGTTGAAGACACAACAAGTTATTATGTCCCACCTCTAAATAACAGTGTGTTGGTCGAAGGTGTAAAAGAAGTTCAAGCATTTCAGCAGACCGGGAAAAACCCACCAAAGGTCTATTATAGGAAGAATCAAGAGCCTTTGACTTCATCTATTCCCCCACACAACTTTCAAACTCCACCACACTAGAACGCAAGCAATAATCTGCCTCTTCCAAGAGACGCGCCTCAGTACAGGCAAGGCAATAATACTAGCAGTTCTCCTCCCAAAGATGAATTGAAAAGATTAAGTCAATACGTGACAGAGGAGGTGAAGAGAATCAATGTGAGCATGTCATTGTTCAAACTGATGAAAGTACAAGAAATAAGGAACACATTTTTGGATAGCTTGAAGGATTCAACGCAAGATTCAGCCAACATAGTTCAGAAGAATGCAAATTCCACAAACAATGTAAATTTTGTTCAAGATGAACAGTTACAACTTTTCCAAGAACAACCACAGACAGTAAATGTTGCTTAGGGATCTCGGAGTTCCAAAGTAACTCGAGGCCTATATGAAGTAAAAGAAGGCATAGAAATGCCAAGTCAGAAGGCAACCAAAACTGAGCAAGTACACAAAAGTTGAAAGGAAAATAAGATAGAGAGTTCAACAAAAGAAGTAGAAGCTCCACAAATTGAAAGGAATAATAAGATAAAGGCAAAAGAGATAGAAGTTGGTGCACAGAAAGGAAGCCCTGTAATATTTTATCAAGGAAAAGATGAGCCACCTCCTTTCCTCATTTCGCTTCAAATTTTCAATAAACTTCTGCATAACTATCTAATTGATTCAAGAGCATCCAATAATGTAATGCCTTTAGTTGTGTGTCATAGATTGGGCTTGACACCTACAAAGACAAACAAGAAAGTGACACAGTAGGATAAGACAGAGGTTCTAGTCGTAGGAGAGTTAAACAGTATTCATATGCAATTATCATCCAATCCAAGGATTTAGCATTTCATCGAGATTTTTGTAGTCGATATCCCAGGTGGATACAGAATGGTTTTAGGAAGAGACTGGACCCGCAGATTGAATGGCTACTTTTCAATTGACTTTTCACACGTGGTTACCATGGAGGGGTATTCCCAATCAGATCAAAATTGAAAGTACACCAAGACTTAAGCTGATGATTACTAATTATGGAGAAAACAATGAAGTTTTGTTTTGTGAAATAGATCTAGGTCAGTATAGACCAAAGGCACAAGAAGTCTTGATGCTACAATGCTCAGCCTCAAACAATCAGGAAGATTACTGAAATTTTCAGATTCAACAGAGATTCCTATTGAAAGTGATGATGAGCTATCACCAGATGAAGGTGAAAGCATGTTCGAAAACTTCAGAAGATTTGTTCTCAAAAGTGCAAGACAAGAAAAGGAATTGGGAAGTCATGCTTTTGTACAAGATTTATTGTTGCCCAATTGGTGTCGGATTCATAATGCTTTTCATTCTGAGTTCTCCTACGCAATGTGCAGGGTGGCTTTATAACAAGTCCACAAAAGGATTTCCCAAGTCCCAGAAGATGAATATTTTAATTTGACAATGCAAAATGAAGGTAGTGACTCGGACAGAGAGCTCTCGCCAAAAGAAGAAATGATCCAAGAAGTAAACGAATTTCGAGAAGATCATTCTATTGCAAAAATTCAGAAGGAAGAAATACCCAGCCCAAAGCAATTGCAAGATCAAGAGCAAGTTTGGACCTTGAGGTTTGACGGTTCTAAATCCAAGAAGGGCAACAGAGCTGGTTATGAACTGATCAGTCCATCAGGCAAGACCTACCTAGCTGCTCTGAGGTTACAATTCCCATGCACCAACAATGTAACAGAATATGAGTCCTTAGTCCACGAATTGCTACACGCAATTCGAAAGAAGGTCAAAATTTTGCATGTTTATGGTGACTCAGAAGTTGTGGTGAGACAAGTGAGAAAGAAGTACGCTTCCCATGACAAGAGACTGAGAGGATACAGAAATCGGGTCTGGGATCTCATTGAAAGTTTTGACGCTTTCAATATCAAATCTATATACCACTCTCAAAACAAAGTTGCAAATTCATTGGCACAGTCAACGAGTTCATTAGAACCACTGGAGATGGATGTTGTGAAGAAATTCACAGTTGAAATCACTTCAACACCATCAGTACCAGACAATGTCACAAATTTCCAAGTATTTCATGATGACAAACACATTTTGGATTTCCTAACAAATTCAGATGTCTTCCTCACCCAGATCATTGATGAAGAAGAAGACCGAGGAGAAGCTGAATTTGATGCAGAGGGCATAATGAATTTAAAGACCAATAGCATCCCCGAAAGAATGATACAGCTCGAAAGGATCTTTGATCAAGATCAGATCAATGCGATTAAATATCAAAGAAATGATGGAGGCCAACATGAAGCAGTAAACCTAGGAACGACAGGTGAAGTTAAGAATATTCTCGTCAACAAAGTGTGCACTTTGCACGCCTGAAGAGAAGGAACAAATAATCAAAAGCTTAAGAGAGTTCGGAGATATTATTGCCTGGAGTTACGAGGATCTAAAGACATATGACACTGCAATTATTATACATACAATTCCCCTCAAGGCAGGCAACGCCAAAGGCCAATATACCCATTATTGGAGCCCCTCATTTTTAAGGAGGTAAAGAAGTTACTATTAGCAGGCATTATCTTTCCAGTACGCCACTCAACATGGGTCGCCAACTTGGTACCTGTTCGCAAAAAGAATGGAGAGATACGGCTGTGTAGATTTTCGAAATCTCAACAAAGCTTCAGAAAAAGATAATTACCCATTGCCATCGCTAGATGAAGTAATCCAAATTGTAAATGGGTCCCAAATGATGTCCTTCCTTGATGGATACTCAAGATACAATCAAGTGCTAGTGGAACCTGAGGATAAACTTAAGACCGCGATTCACGACAAAGTGGGGTACATTTGCATACCAAAGAATGTCGTTTGGGTTGATCAATGCTGGAGCCACCTTTCAAAGGGCCATGGACATCACATTCAAAGATCTTATAGGGAAATGCATTATTGTCTACATGGACGACCTCACCGTGTTTTCCAAGAGAAGAGAAAATCATGTTGAAGATCTAAGGAAGATATTTCAAAGATGCAAAAGATATGGAATTTCATTAAACCCGAAGAAGTGCATATTCAGGGTGACCGAAGGAAAATTACTAGGCCACGTTATAACAGAGAAAGGGATTCTTATTGATCCCAATCGGGTAGAAGCTATATCAAGAATCAGCTTGCCATCAAGTCAGAAAGAGTTGAAGTCTTTCTTCGGAAAGATTAATTTTGTAAGAAAGTTCATAACAAGGTTTGCTGAAATAGTCAGGCCTCTAAGTGAAATGTTGAAGAAAGATGCAAAGATAGAATGGACGGAGCCAACAAAGAAGGCATTCGAAGAAATCAAACAAGCCATAATTGATGCTCTCGTCTTGGTCATGCCTGACTACACGAAGCCCTTCTACCTCTATTCTTTCACATCAAAACATATATGTGTTGCAATGCTTACCCAAAGGACAGAAGAAAAAGATGAACATCCCATAGCATTCATGAGTGCACCATTCAAAGATGCAAAGTTGAGATACCTGAATGTAGAAAAACAGGCTTAGGCTTTAGTCAAGGCAGTCAAGAAGTTCCGACAATATATTTTGAGAAGCAAAGTCTTTGCCATAGTTCCAGATGTGGCTGTTCAAACCCTCTTGATGTAAAATGAATTAGGACAGAAAAGAGGCAAGTGGATTACCATTATTCAAGAGTATGATGTAGAGATCCAGCTGATGAAAATTGTTCGCGGCCAAGCCTTAACACAGACTATAGCCACGGGACCAGGACTGGTGCAACAAGTTTATGAATTACAGCAAGTATCTCCTAATGAATGGTACGATGATATCACTTACTTCCTACTCAACCACAGATGCCTTAATGATCTGAATCCAGTACAAAAGAGGGCCATAAGAATGAAAAGCCAAAGATATATGTTGCAAGGAGCAGTACTATACAGAAGAAACCATGAAAGAGTCTTCCTAAGATGCCTTGGAAAGGAAGAAGCAAAACAGATAATGGAACATTTTCATTCCAGGTTTGGGACCGAGCATGGAGGAGCATTAGCGACAGCACACCAAGTTCTAATGGCAGGCTATTATTGGCCAACAGTGTTCAAAGATGTGTACGATCATGTAAAAGCCTCTCACACATGCCAAGTAACTGTTGCACGAGAGAAGAACCCAGCTATGCCACTTCAACCGGTGATAGAAGTACAACCTTTTACGAAATGGGGACTCAACCTTATTGGTATGATCAACCCACCTTCCTCTGCGCAACACAGGTATATTCTAACCGCAACTGACTATTGCACAAGGTGGTCAGAAGCTCAAGCTTTAAAACTGTACACAACAAATACTGTAATTAAGTTTTTAGAAGAAAACATTATCACTAGATTTGGTTGTCCTCATGCTCTAGTATGTGATAATGGTTCTGCATTTTCTTCTTTGAAATTTTCTAACTGGGCATTTAAATATGGTGTCACTTTGAAGTTTTCATCAAATTTCTATCCCCAAGGTAATGGATTGGCAAAATCCACAAACAAAAATTTGTTGAATGTTGAATGTTATTCAAGAAGCTGTTAGACAAGAACCCAAGGGACTGGCATACACAGTTGAGATTCGCTCTTTGGGCAGATAGAGTAAGAGTAAAAAGTTCCTTAGGGACATCACCCTACCATTTGGTATACGGACAGGATCCTGTATTCCCCATACAACTGAGAATTCCAACTTTACAATTCATGCAAAAATGTTTGGATCAAGAGGACAGAGTTAAAACCAGATTGTCACAATTACTACTTTTGGAAGAGAAAAGAGATCAAGCATTGGAAAATTTCGCAAAACATCAAGGTATCGTGAAAAGATGGTTTGATCGAAAAGCGAGGATAAAGGCATTTAGAATTTATGATTTAGTCCTTTGTTGGGAAAAAGCTCATGAACGAAGAGGAGACCATGACAAATTTGACAACTTATGGATGGGTCCCTATCAGATTGCACAAATTCTAGGGGATAATGCATTCAAATTGAAGACATTGACCGGAGAAGATGTCCCATTGCCAATCAATGGGCAATTTCTCAAACATTATTTCCAGTCTTAGACTCCTAGTGAGTCTGGCTTTTGTACATAGTTAGATTAGTTTCCTTTCCGGTTGGGTCTAGGTTTTGTTCGGTTTTGTCTTAGTTTAGTTTTCCCTTGCTTTTGTTTGCTTTAGTTTAGTTGTCCCTGCTTTTTTAGATTAGATTGATTTGCCTTAGTTGCTTTAGGTTTGCTTTGAATAAGGAAGATTTCCCATTTGTGAGAAAGGTGATGTTGCTTACACACACACTCTGGATTGACCTTGCCAAGGTATGTTAGGACTATTCCTTGGATAAATACTTGTGGATAATCTTAGAATCCTAGATTAATTGTTTCTAAAGTATCTTAAGGTTAAGGTTAATACTTGACTAGAAAGGGAATCATCTATTGTATCTTGACATTGAGTCTTCCAGTTATTATATCTTACACACTTAATGAATTATCTAAGTCATTATGATCTCCTAGGTTAAGTTATTGGCTAAACTACAAAAGAATAAAAGTCTTACTTCAGCGCCACTATAATGCTCAAACCCATGTGAGCTTCATTGCTTACAAGCCAAAATGTGGAAATATGTGAAAGGAAAGGAGTATCAAAACTAATCAAAAGAAAAGAATGAAAAAATCAAAACACTTGGCTTTTGGGTGTGCAGACATCTCTACAGGTGTACACTCAATAACAAAGAAAATAAAAATAATAAATCGCAGGAAGTAGAGCAATCTCCGTGAGATTATAGAGATAACAACGTTGGGGCTATGGACGCTCGCTAGCAGCGAGGCTCTATCCAAGGATGCTTTTGGAGTTAAGATAAACTACACCAGAATGCCATGATGGAACCAAAGAGTCATAATGGTCTTATGAGATGGACATAAACACATTTGCACACACTTGTAACTGCAGGATAAAAGGTCTTGATATAGTTTAGGATTCCTCTTTCTTTTTGAGTACTCTTCTTAGCCAAGGGGTAAGTTAGTTAGAATTAATTTAAGATTCCGGGTTGGAAGTGGGTCTTATCTTTGGAATGTTCAGGAACATTCCTCATGTGGAGTCGCCAGATGTTGTGACTGTTGTGACCTTTTCACACATCGCCCCATTCAAAATGGGGACCCCTTAAATTTTTCTCCATTCGGGTCTTTTGGCTTTGCCTTTTGGTCTGTCTCTCTCGGTTTGTTCCTTCCATTTGCTAGTGTACTTACCATTTGACCTGGATTTGAATTATGACTAAGTCTGAAGAGTTTTTCAATGAATTAGGGTTTATAATTTTCAGACCACTTTGAGGTCAAATCAATTGGATAATCAACTTTTGAACTTAGCACTGCTGTTAGAACACTTCAAGTGGACTCCCTCTGAATTTTCATTGAATTCTACCAACTTTCTATTTTTAGTAAGTGTCAATCTAGGGTTTGTTTTCTCCAGATTTTCACGTTCTGACAATGGCACCACATTCTGAGCACTTTGAACTCATCACTGGCCAAATTTGAGCAGAAACGGACGACTTGCTATTTTTAGCAGTTCTGCCTTCAGAGGCAATTTCCAGGGTTTATATGTTACATTTTTTGATGCATGTCTGGATATTCTTTGTGGGTTTTCGAGACCTTCACAGTGATATGACATGCAAAACAGGATAACAACTTTCAGCATTCAGCCTTCGGAGGCAAATATTAGGGTTTGCATGCAGATTTTCTCAGCGCATGTCAACATATTCCTTTTGGGTTTTTCAAGAGCTTCGCAACGATGTAACATGCAAGTAGAACTGGTCACTTTTCAGAAACTTGCTATTTTTAGCCAGTGCTTGCATGTTGATGATTTTTCTAGGTCTTTCTGGGTTTTTCAAGATCTTTCGAGCAGTGTGACATGCAAAATCATCTGACAGCTAGATGGTCACTCTTTCAGCTACTTTCTATTTTTAGCAGGTACCACTCCGGCAGTTGCCTGACACTTCAGAACCACAAATTGATCAACATGCAGCAGAAACAAGGTCAAACGGAGCTCATTTGAAGAACATGCAATAAAATTAGGGTTTCGAGCTTCAGGGCTAAAAATGAGGAATCAGGCGTCAAAATGCCCAAAACTGAAGTGTCCACCATGATCAACGTCCTTCAGGGAGTCTACTAGCAAAATTTGAAGACAATCGGAGCACTTACTATTTTTAGTAAGGCGTTCCTGACGCAAGCTATAAATAGAAAGTCAATCTCGGGTGCCAGCGCAGACAGACAAGTTTACCAATGAGGAGCACACTATTCAAGTTTCAACTCGAACGGAGCTAAGGAAGTCTCAGAAACGGGCACTTACTATAAATAGTAAGTCACTTCAGAAGTAGCTATAAATAGCAGGACAATGTCAAGTTTCAGTATGAACAGGTCGAACGAGCAATGAGAACCCCTTGGCGCGAATTTCAAGACAAACGGAGTTGTAGAGAATGAAAAATTAGGCACTTGCTATTTTTAGCAGGCATGGGCAGAGAAATTAGGGTTTCCTAAAATCAAGGGCGGAATAGGACAGTCAAGCAGAAGTGGCATCCAGCCACAGTCATTACACTTCAGGCACTTAGTGCGCAAAATTTGAAGACATTCTGAGCAATTACTATTTTTAGCAAGTTGCTAAAAATAGCAGGTGCAGGCAGGCATCAGACCCAGACAGCACAATCAAACCACGAAGTTCAAAACGAGCAAAAATCAGGCTTTCTAGAGTCAGAATTCAGTTGAAGGCGCGAAATTCAAGGAACTTTCTAAAAATAGAAAGTCAGGGCAAATTAGGACTAACCGGAGGAAATCATCCTAAATCTAGCAAAAGGCATGAAATCTACCAAGTTTGATAAAATTTGGAGTCCGGCATCAAAATAAGCTGAAGATAGATGAAAATGCTACTAAGTCTGGGGAATTGAAAGCTTGCTTAGGTAAATGCGCCCTTGAAGAGAAAGTAAAGGCAAAATTTTTCTAAGTAATTGAAATTTGAAGTAGCCTAGCCCAAATGCGCCCACCAAGGAGAAGAGGAGGTAATGGAAATTTGACTAAGTCCTTGAAATTGGAAGTGGACATGTGAAAATGCGCCCTTGAGGAAGGAGATGATAGGAAAATTTTCTAAGTACTTGAAACTTGAAGCACAAGGGGTTATTAGCGCCCAAGGTAAAGAAGAGTTGATAAATTTCACTAAGTGTTGAAACTTGGAGTAGAAGGGGTGAAATGCGCCCAACTTTGGAGGAGACTTCAAAACGTTCTTAGTTTCGAAAATTGGAAGTGAGGGGTCCAAAATGCGCCTAGCCTTGAAGAGGGGACCTTGAAAGTTGCTGAATGTTTCAAATTTGAAGCATGACCTCTGGTGTACGCCTGGACTTGCCTGTAGAGGTGATTGAAAATGCTAAGTGTTGGAAACTAGAAGTAGCACCTTCTATATGCGCCTGGAGGGGCATGATGGAGCTTGAAAGTTGACTAAGTCCAGCAAAGTGGGACTAAGGACCCCTATATGCGCCCAGCCATGAAGGAGGAGATTGAGAATATTAAAGGGGCGTTCAAATTGAAATGAGCAGGCTGAAATGCGCCCAGCTTTGAAAGAGAGGCATGTGAAGTTTTTCTAAGTGTTTCAAAGTGGAAGCTTGACAAGCAAAATGCGCCCTTGAAGTGGAGGAGTGGCGGTAAAATTTTCTAAGTGTTCTAAATTAAAAATTGAAAGCTAAAGGTATGATATGCGCCTGGCTATAAGAAGGTTAGCAAAATTTCTAAGTGTTGGAACTTGAAATGGAAGCACAAGGTGGTAAATGCGCCTTTGACTGGAGGGGTGAGCTGGAAGAGAATTTAAGTGTGGAACTTAAATTGAAAGAAGATCCCATCATTTGAGCCTTGGGCTTAAAAGAAGAGAACTTAAAATTTTCTAAGGCATTTAAGGTAACCCCTCTTATTTGCGCCTAACCTTGAAGAAGAGGCAAGAAATTTGGTGAAGGTATTAAAATTGAAAGCTTCAGCTATGATTTGCGCCCTTGAAAAGGATGGGTAGAAAAGTTTCTATGTATGAAAAAATGGAAGTATGACCCTGAAAATGCGCCCAAGATGAAAAGTCAAGAAATATTTTCTAAGTGTTTGCAAGTGGTAGGACAAAAGCTCTAAGTATAAATATTTAAATTCCACCTCTAGAAGAAAATACGCCTAAGTTGGCTAAGGGATGAAGAAATTTGCTAAGGCATGGGTAAATTGGCAGGAAAGAGTCAAAAGGTGCCAGCTTCGTGAGATTGAAGAAAATTGTCAAAGCAGAGCAAAGAAAGTTTGCCCGGATGAAGAAATGAAGATAAATTTGATTGAGAAATATTTTTCTAAGGTTTGAAAATTCAGAAAATTAAATGAACCCCTTCGTTTGGAGACACATGAATTCGATGCTTTCTGGGGGAAATTTTCTTCTGGGTATTGGACGTCTGCGATGAGGAATGGATTTCAAAGTCTTCCACAACTTGCCAGGAATTCCGAGGTGAAGATTTTTTTATGGGCACTAGGTTGATGAATTTCCTAAGGGAAATTTTAAAATTTTCTAAGGCAAGGGATAAAATGTGTTAAAAATGCCTTGGTGGATGAATTTGAAAATGATCGCCTAGATGATTTTTGATCGAGTTCCTGATGAAAGCTTTTCTTTCTCGAGCCTGAGTTGGATGAAATATCAGAGTGAAGTATACCCGGGCGGAATGCAAGGTGGGTTGGAAATTTGGCTAAGGCATGAAGAATCATTAAGAAGGCAAAAGTTGGCTAGCGAGGGCGATGAACACTTGGAAGTTAGAGCATGAAAATCCTGGTAAGTAAGTTGAATTTATATTATGAAGTGTTCTAATACTCTTCTCCTTGCTTGTTTTGCAGGAGGAACGTCGAGATCAAGCGGTGATGACTTAAGGTGATGAAGAAAGTAATCCAAAATGATATTTCAACCTCGAGGGAGAAAAATTGCGAAAAGTGGCTAAAGTGTTGAGACTTAATATGTGCCCAGCTCAAGCGACGAAGAAGTAGATCAAGAACAGTGTGAACGCATCTACAAGCTGGAATCTTCTAGAAGGTTGGTGGCCATTAATTGCTCATTTATTGCCCCACTCTCCATTATGGCAGTTTTTAGGGTGAATCTTGTTTAGGGCTGAGGTGGCACGATCTGGGCCATCCAGCCGATTGTAATCTAAGTCGTCCACTGGACTTGGCCAACTATATAAAGGGGGAGTCCCCCTCATTTGTACTCATTAGAAGTAGAAGTTAGACAATAGAGATTAGAATAGAGAGACAGCTAGGTGATAGCTTAGAGTAACTTAGTATAGATTGATAGTGTAGTTTGAAGAAGAGGGAAAGTTTTCCCTTTGAAAACTTTGTAAGAAATTGTTGTGAACACTCTCTCAATAAAAGAGTTTTTCATTGATGGTGAATTTCGTCTTTGTTGTGAGTAGCTAGCAAGGTTTCTTCGTCCTTCCGATTCAAATGGTAGCGTAAAATAGTTCAAAGTAGTATAATTTTCATTCCATGCAAGTAGATGTTAGTTGTGGAATGCGGTCTTCAATTTGAGCAAACTTCGTCTATCCATACCACTAGTGGGCTTGCTGATGGTGAGTTCGCCTTGAGTGGTCAACTGGAATATCATGTACTTAACTTCGATCATGATTTGTGTGTTTATATGCATCGTTGTGATGGTATTTTCATGCTAAGTTGTGATTTGAACACCTCGAGCTACTCCTTTGAAGATTGCACCGGTTCTGTGGAGGCTGTCCGAAGCGAGGCAAAGCGAAGTTTGGTTGAAGCTTGTGAGAATTGATCGCCATGTCCCACGCCTTAGAATAGATTTAGACTTTCTAAACCTTACACCATTCCAATTCAGTACTTTCTGGTTAGAATAGGAAACCTGTGCATAAATCTGTTGAATGGAGAAAACCCCTTCCTCTGCTATTGAACAATTCCATAAGTCCTCTTGAAATACCAGCAAATCACATTGAGCCAACTGAGACTATTCGCACTGAAAGAACCTTGGAGTTGAACGCACGAACTCTCTCGCAATCTTAGCATGCTGGATACTTTGATCAAGAGAGAATAGGGTAGCCGTTGGCGACTTTATTCTGCTTTGGTGCGGTCACGAAAAACACATCAACAGTGACCTATTTCACACATCACCCCATTGCAAATGGGGACCCTCAGTGGTTTGCTTTTAGGGTTTAGCTTTGAGTTGCAATTTCATAAGCTCTGTTGCTCTGAGAGTTTCAAGTCAGAGTCTGGAGTCATCACCTGAGCCAAGTAGAGAATTCAAACTTGAAACTATGTTTAGACATCATAGAAGTGCTCAAAAGACCCGGAAAATGAGGATCGCCTGTGCTTTCACTCAATTCTGACACTTTCTACTTTTTAGGGATTTTGCTTTTTTTGCTTTTTGTTTTTTTCATTTTTGGCACTTTTGGACCAATCTGGGATTTACTATTTTTAGAAAGTTGTTTTTTTGCTTTTTCTATTTCTAGTAAGTTTCTACTTTTAGAAAGTGCTAGGTTTGATAATGGAATCAAAGTTTCTACTTTTAAAATCAAAAAGCAATAAAAAATAAAGCAAAATTCAGGCCTTTAGACCAAAAATCAATCAAAAAATCAGATGAAAAGCATACAAAAATCAATGAAAAAACAAGTGAAAATCAATTAAAAAATCATGCAAAAATCTAGAAAATCACTAAAAAATAAACCAAAAGCCATTGAAAAATCTGAAAAAATCAAAATGGCGAAGGGACATGGCATAAAATAATGGCTAAAATTGCATAAGTCTGACGAAGTGCGCCCAGCAAGAAAAATGGCAAGAACTTCACAAAGTCCACCCTACCTTGGAGATAGATGGAAAAGAAGCTAGAAAGTCCGCCCAAGGCAATGGAAAGCCAAGAAGAAAGTCCACCATGGGAAGAAAGATGAATGGAAAGAACTCTTGGAAGTTTGCCTAGCATTTGGAGAGACCATCTTGAAGTCCACTAGGAATTGGAAAGAAAATTATGAAGTCTGCCATCCTTTGGAAAAGCCATCATGAAGTCCAACTTAGACATCAAGGGGGTATGTAAAGAGTTTTATGAAGTTCGCCTAGTGTTTGGAAAGACTAGAAGGAAGTCCGCCATCAGTTCGAAAAGTGTCACCAAAGTCTGCCATGAAGCATTATGGAAAAAAGTTTATAAAGTCCGCCCTTGGACTAGGAGAAAAGATAGAAAACTTGAGAGGAAGTCCGACCCACCTTGTAATACACATGGAAAAGCATTTGGAAAGTCCGCCACAAAGAAATAAAGTATGGAAAGAGAAGCTTGAAGTCTGCCTAGACATTAAAGAGCAAATGGCAAGAAATTCTCCAAGTCCGCCATGAAGAAAATATGTCAAAGAAACTCTAAAATCCGAACTTGGAAAGAGAAAGGATAGGAAAATCCAAGGAGTTAAATGAAATTCGCCAAGATGAATAAAAATACATGGATAAAATAAAAATTAAAGGTTGGAAAAATCAAAATTTCACATATTAAACCTTTAATTATTCCAGCACTTAAGAAAATTCGAGCTCCAAGAGATAAACTTAAAAAATTTGGATAAAGATGAAGATGACAAAGAGTAGAGAAATTAGAAACTTGCCTTCATAAACATGAGTCTAAGTTCGATGAACTTAAGAAAAACCATGAAACTGCTAAAATGGATCAAGCTTCTCAACTTTATATTGAGTTTTCAAGTCATTTTCAACTCACAAGTTCAATTGAAGAAGTTAAGCTCTCTCCAAATTTCAAGAGATAGAATTTTTTTCTCGAGATAGAAATTTTGAGAGAGATAGAATGTTGAAATTGAGTGATTTTTCGAGGCGAAGAACAAAGGAAGAAGTAAAAGTTTGAGTTGAAGATCGAAATTTTCAAGAGAATAGCTTGCTTTTTCAATGATAAAGGCAAGATTTTCGAAGTTCAAAGCTAAATTGCCATTCAAGGAGTATAATTCTGGAGTTTGATGGAATTCTTCATTTTTTACTTCTGTCTTCATTTATCCTCAAAAAATTTACTAAGTGTTGTTACTTTCATCTTGTTTTTTCGTAGAATTTAACCTTCAACGAGCCGAAAGTTAGAATTTTCAAGGAGAAAATTTAAAGAAAATCACAATTAAAAGTTTTTTAAATTAATATATTTTATTTTCTTGCAGGTTGATGACCACCCTTGGAGAATCTTCGAAGAAAGCACAGATGAAGTTCGCGAGCAAAGGAGTTCAACAAGAATCAAAGATTAACTCCAAATGGAAGAACATCACAGATACAGACCTTGGACATGTAGACTTCGAGGAATTCAAAAAGAGGACGTATGGACTAAACAGACTCCTGCCGACAGCAATTGCCCACCAGATGATGCGGAATGGAATTGTTCAAGCTACTGGATTTCCTCTAGCAATCGAGTGTGCTAAGTTGATGGTGGAATGTGCCAGACATTACAATCCACAAGAAAGACAGATCATTGCTCCCGATGGAAGGATTTTGGCACATCTCAGGGAGTCGGCCATCCAAGAAGCATTCGACATTCCTCATTACAACAGGACTTCATATAAAACTAAAGAAGAGGCCAGGGCAATGTTTGAAGACCGAATAGATCAATGTGCTACCATCATCAACAAAACGTGGTTGGAAAAGCCAAGGGCTTCTGCAAAGAAAATGCCTAAGAAATTGCGCCGGACAGATTTCAAAGAAGACTACGGTGATATAATCTTGCTTTTGAACAGGATAATGGGCAGTCCACAAGGCGCACCATTTGAAACATGGATGTACTTTTTCATAGATGAGATCACCTCAAGAGTCAAAATGTTCAATTGGTCAAGGATGATCAGCTATAACATCCATGAGCAATTGATCAACTTGGAGAGGACTAAGTCATTTTATATGAGTTCCTATGTCATCTATCTATTGGCAAGAGCCTATAGATATTTCGAATTAATATGCAAAGGCGTTGTAGGCAACAGAGAAAACAAATTCAAAGTGTATGGATGCTACCCCCAACTACAGCGGTCTGCCAAGTCTCATTTTAGAAGACAACACAATGCATTCCTGATGTACATCACGAGGATACTACAAGGAGGGATGCATCAAAGGCTGACTCATGAAGCCAAGAGCCTTATCAGCAGATACGGATCCTGGTACATACAGTTTCCGAGATTCACTTATATCAGAATTCAGGGATTCACTAGAAATCCGTTCAAACTTCCAATTTATCCAACCCACAGAATGATTTTGCTGGAAGTTCTTAAGCAGCTGGAAACTTATCAAAACTTCTAGAGAGCGAAGAGCAAAGCAGCCGTCATTTTTCCATTCTTCATTGGAAATATGGAAGAATCTTGCCCATCAGCACAAGCAACTGAAGGTGCCCAGCTAGAGATGCAATGGTATCTATTCACGTCATATTAGTCCAGAGTTAATTTTGACCCTCATCATCACAACAGGGCCGTGAATGGAGTAAAGTACAAACACAAGGTAGATCTGGAAGACTACTGGGCTAATGTTGCGAATGAGTTTGATGTTAGAAAAAGATTATGGTCCAGATTGTCGGTCAGCTTGATCAGGACAATTGAGCTCTTCCATGTGCCGGATCAACTTGAAGATGATGGCAAGTATATGCCCAGGTTTTGATGAGTCTCAGCCTCTTCTTCCCATACGATGGTCAAAGCCAAAGCTTTCAAACTTGACCACCTTCATGAGACCAGTCATCAAATATTCACAATGGTGGGTAGACCAGCGGATCAAAGAATTGTGGCAAAAGAATGTGTCTTTGGCATACACTTTGATGGGCGAAGCAAAATCTTACTCCTCAAACGTTGGCGCGTCTCAAGGCAATGAGCCAATCGAGAGCGCCAATCCCAAGAAAAGGAAGGAGGAAAAAGGAAAGGGGATTGCAGATGAAGAACTTACCAGGAAGAAGCAAAGATTAGAGCCCCTTCATTCTGCTGTGTCCGCAAACATAAATGAGATATTAAACATTGATGAGTCTTTGGGAGATATAAGGATTCCTTCTCCCATTCCAGTTCAGCCAAAGGATGATGAGCCTCCATCTCCCACAGGCACCAAGATTCTAGGGTCTGACAATGAAGTTGACATTCTGGATAGCGAGTTTGAAGAAGGAATGATTTCAGCCCTTAAAGGAATTCAAGAAATTTCGGGCACACAGGACATTCAAGAAGAACAAGATACTGAGCAGCCAACTATCCCCGATTGGCTAAAAGAAAGATTGAAGATGAAGGAACCAAAATAAGTTTCAGAAGAAGATGACATGGCCAATTTATTGGCCAAATTGGAAGCAGTCAATGTAAGAAAGCCTACCAAAACATTCTCCACTATCTAGAGAGATGAAGTCGGGCATCGTACAGTCCAAGTTGTTGTACTGACAATTGATAAGTCTAGGGAGGATATTACTCCTCAGGAATATGCTATCACCACTATCAATCTGGGCCCAACCACGAAAGGACAGGAAGTGGAAGACTTAGATAATTCAGTTGCCACTATCAAAGCAAGGTTGGAAAAGGAGGTAGCAAAGAAAAAGGAATACAAACAAGAGGTTGAACGACTAAAAGAGTATATTCAGCATTTGACTAAGCCTCTCGATCAAACCAGCTCAGTGGCTCCTCCATTGATGAATATTTCCCAAGAAACTTTCGAAGAGGAGAAGACTACAGCCAAAGAGACCAGAGAATGGATGATCAGCAAAAGAGAAGTTGTTGTATTTGCAGAAAAACTGATGTTGGCATACGGGCAAACTTCCTCTTTGCTCTCAAGAATTTCAGCTTTGGCGGAAACATGGGATAATGCTCAAGATATCCAAGACAGAATCATTCCATGCCTCAAAGTGCTTAAAGGAGTTCTGAAGCAGGAACTAATTGATGGAGAGGTGATTGCAGCAAGTGCAGCTTATGACTTCAACAGTTGGTACATGGCATTGATTACACAGAATGAAGTCCTAGAGAAGGTAAAGGCTGACACTATCCGAGTTGAGGAAAGGACGAAGGAAATCCGAGAGAAGATTCTATCTGTGGCTGCAGATGCACTAGAAAAAGACATCATTTGGGCAAATAACATGCAGCTTGAAAACTTGAAGCACAAAGTTCAAGAAATCTTCTTCACCACCATGGGGCCAATTCTCAGACAAAATTTGACTAAGGCAGCCGACTTCCTATCCATCTAGCACACCTTCCAACGACAGGAATCAAAGTGGGAAGTTGCTTTTGCAGAATGTTCGGATGATTTGGATCTGCTTGAATACAAGGTCAATGCACTGCCACTTGTCATGATCGAGGACGTCAGCACGATAGTTTCCAAATTTATCCAGTACAATGCCACCAAAGAGGATAAGGATGTGCCTCCCCAAGGATAGCTCTTCACTTCAGCTCACTTGCTGTTAACTCATTGATCACTGATTGTATTCTGGGAAACCCTAATTAGGGTTACCATCTTTTAATCTTGGCCATTGATCTTGAATTAATCTTGACCGTCTATTGAATTTTCATAACTCTATATAAACTCTTGTTTATCCATTTCATTACAATGGGAGAGAGACTAATGAAATTGTTGCTTCAAACTGCTTTGAGAATAAAGTTCATATTGCATGAGTTGCTTTGAATCCTTCTATTTTCAAGTAGTTGCATGGTTCCATATTTTTCTTCCATATAGAGTAGATTAAAGTAGTATTTGATTTGAATGCAAATTAGATGAATGATAGATTGATAGTATAGATTGGTGGAACTTTCACTCATACTTTCTTTTGATGGATGATTTCCTTTCAATGCGTAAAGTTAGACTAAGCTGATAATGTGGATGCTTCAATTGCTTACTTTGAATAATATTGTTCTCTTGATGGTATCATTCTTGGTAAGAAAATCTTAAGCACAAATCCCAGAAGATTGCACTTGCTTTGTGTAGTTGTCATTTTTTTGTGGCGAAACAAAGTCTTGTTCCTTAGTTTCACTTAATCTTACCGTCTCTTGATTTCATAGGAGTAGTATAGGACTTCTTAACCTTTATCCTTTTTTCTTTTTCTTTTTTTAAATCTTAAAATCAAAAAATAAAAAAATAAAAATAGAGCATTCAACGTCAAATCAACCTAAGTCCTTACTTTTGAGTAATTTGCTAACAAAGGTCCCTTTGTGATACCAGCATATCACATCATCCATTGAGCTTGTCCACACCTAACTTATGAAACAGTGGAATTGTCATATGATCTTTCTTGCAATCTTAGCATACGAGGTAGTTTTTCAAGAGAGGATTCTTTGGACTCTTTATTCTAGAGTGTTTGGTGTGTCATAAAACACGCATCAACAGGACCTATATGGAATTTTGGTTTGCCTCAAAAGATTCATCATCCTTACTCAATTTGCATCCTATAACCATGGGAGTGCTCACTGAATTGCAATCCTCCATCCTAAATTTCTTTCCTTAATATACTTGGTTTGTAAAATGAATATCCCCTTATTTGATTGGGAAATTTGCAACCCGAAAAAAGAATATCCCTTTTATTTTGACAAAATGATTTTGAAGCGCTATTAACTGTGGACTTTCCAAAGTTTTAAACGGGTGACTCCTCTCACATCGACGGCTAATTCATATCAAGCCGCCGCTTTTATTCTTTGTTGAGGTTGACGGCTACAGGTGGTTTCCTTTCGAGACGTTTCTTTTCTTCTGACATAGCCACTACTCTGTGGCTCAAGCTATTTGACAGAGAGAGAGAGAGAGAGAGAGAGAGAGAGAGAGATGAACCTAGGAAAAAAATTGTCATATTGTACACCCAATGTTTTCCATTTGTTTTGAAAATGAGCTTGTTATAGCAAGTTTCACCATTTGTTTTGAATATGAGCTTGTTATAGCAAGTTTCACCATAAACTTAGGATTGAATAGTTAGAATCCATTTTGGTTTGTAATTAAACCTAAATATACCAAAATGTGTAGAGTCTAACTAGATACTTTATTCACAAAAAAAACAATATTACCAGTTAATAACTTGTGGGAGACTTTAAGAATTGATGTGAAATAAGTTTTTCCTTTTGACATATCCTTACCAATTAATAAACAATCTTACGAGTTAATATTGTAGTAGACACTATTAAT